>CAUYQU010105291.1:0-15827 GCA_963574635.1 Cheracebus regulus
GGGATACCTAACAATTGTACATCCAGGTATAGTTACCACATCCCACGTGATTTATTTTACTTGAGAGCCACCAAAAAGGACTATGAGACTCAAATGATACATACTTATTAGGAAGGTACAATATATGTACAACAAAGTTACTGTGTGGGATTACAAGACATATGTCTTGACATAGCTATGTGGGGTTACATAACATATGTCTTCACATAAATATGTGGGATTATGTCTAGACATAACAAAATGGAATAAGAGAAACTGTATTTAAGGAGACTCTGGAGTCTAGACAAGGGTGATATCAAATCTGATTTGTTCACAAAGATTCCTAAGGCAGAGGGTAGATACTAGCACCTTTCGCTCCAGGGAGCATTAGAAAATGTGTAGTGATTGTTTATCCTTTTGTTTATCATGCCTCAAAGTCATATGTGCTTATGTCCTTGGTATCCAAGGAAGACACAAAGGAGTTCAGCGATTACCTGGTAATGATGATGCTATTTTTTAACACAATGTAAGCTTCAAAGTTTAAAGCCCACCTCATTGTCTGTGCTACTATATTAAATAAAATCATGAATGTAATCCACATAGGGTTCTCTTAGGCCAAAGAGGTGCAGAAATATGAGGTGAAAAACTTCCAAAGAAGAAAATGTATGAGTTACGTTGTCTTTTATGGTAAATAAAGAAAATTCAGTATCATTCACTGATACGGTACTCAACCTATATAGATACCACACTGTGCAGACAGAAGTCTTGAAGTGAGGGCATAAGGAAACCTATAAATTAATAAAAATTTAGAACAAAGGACATAAAATATATGCATTTACATGTGTACGTGTATAAACAGTAACAGGCAAATGAGTACACCGTCTTCTTAGTTACTCATAAACATGGTAAAGTTGAAACATGACTGGATATCCTAGAGTTACTTTGTTCTTAGAATTAGTTTGGGAAGATTGCCTAGAAGAAATGAGGTTTGGGCACAGGTATTTAGTTCATCTTTAGAAACTCCAGCATGAATCTGGCTACAATTATTTTACTGATTCCTTATCAGCGCCCTTGCCAATTTTCAAGTTAGTTGGATAGACTGTACTGTGTTTGTTCCTATCACCTCTGCATTTCCTAACAGAAGCAGGACAAGAGCAAGGCAGACCATTTTGCCTTTAAAGTTCAGATTTGGAAATTATGATAAAAGCCAATATTCCATAAAATAAAACAGTTGATGAGAAAGGGCAAAGCTGTGAATCTATCCAATTGTAGAATCCTTCAGGGATGAAAGACCAAAAGATTAAATGTGGTTCCAATAACGAATTTACCACTAATATGAATACTAATTTCTTTATCCCCTGAGACTATTTTCATTGCAAGTATTATCATTGTAAAAGGACTTTAATTCAGACATGTCTAATTACACTATAGGTTAATTCTATTAACTAGAAAATCTCCAAAGGACTTTAACATCTCTGATTATTAAGTAAGTTTAAGTGGTCTAACCAAATTGCTAGTGGCTGCTTCTCACTGCAAAGGAGAAATTACTTGATAAATCTGCTCTTCCTTCTGGAACAGGACGAAGACTTGATTTTGAGGGCAACTATAATTTCTTGCAATTATTATAATAATTATTATAATGCATGGTAACAATAGTGGTATTATGTATAGCCTGTATTTTTTCTAGTGATCGCTTCCTTTGCTATTGTCATTCTCATGTGTAGGTGTAAAGAGCCTGTTATTAGTAATAAAACTAATAATGATAAAATAAATGGGCTTCCTTATTCATACATGCAAGAGAGCCTCGTTTGCAATGTTGCTAGAGTTAGAAGCTTCTTTAATGTAAGGCATCCTGTTACAATAGACAAATAGAGCTTTTCTATACGTAGTGTGTGGATTCTCTGAATGTGTATTTTTGTTTGTTTTTTAAGTGTGACATTTGTCTAGACATTAGAATGGTTAGGATTATTTATTAGACTGGTTAGTATTAATTATAGGTGTTTGTTTCAGCTTTGCCTGAACATTTAATGAACCCTTATTTGGATGCAGAAAAATGTTATATTCCATTCCTTTTCCTCCTCTCACACCACTGAAAATTTCCCATTCATTGTTTAACTCAGCATTTCTCATTCAATGTTTAATAAGAGTTCAGTACAGTGAAAAACACTAGAAATAAAAATACCAATAAAACACAGTGGCTTATTTCAAGGAGTTTACAACTTTTTAAATGAGATAGACTTGCACTAATAATTGCAATATGGGAGCCCACGAGATATTTGACTGGCTATCCTGAGGATGCCTTGCAACTGGAGTCTAAGCATTTATGACTGGTTCCAGCTTATTGAAATCAATCAATTCAATACAAGGAAGAGTTAGAAATACTCATTCTACAGAATTTTCCGACTATGCTATCTGAGGTACAGATTGGGCCAAACATTGAAGGATTTCATATACAATTTTAATTTTAGGTTCTGTGTGCAAGAAAGGGGCTGTAGAAACAATAAACAGTTTTAGGGTGAAAAATAGGACTCAAGAGTCAAGTGGGGAGTTTAACAAGAGGGAAATAATATGCAGTATATAATATAAACTGGCAATTGCAGAACTACATGGGAAGCTGTAAAAGTGATTAATGGTAGCTGCATTAAAAGGAAGAAAGACAAAAGGAAAAGGGGAGGGATGTGAGGAAAAGGCTTTCCATTGAAGAAATATAAAATTATTAGAATTAATTTAAGTGATTTGATTCGAAACTATGGCCTATCCACTACTTAACCATAACGCCCTGATATATTTACCTTTCAAAGAGGAGTCAATATGTACAAAGTCTAACATACAGTGAATGGGGAAAGTCAATCTTGTGTTTCATTCCTCCTTGTCATGCCTCCCTCTCTTCATTATCCTGCTTAGAATGTTAAACTGAATGAATAAATGTGAGGGTCATGGATTGCACTTCTTCCCTCTATTCACAAGCAGATGGGGAAATGATTTTTTAAATATGCGGATGAATAAGGATGCATGTGGAGTGCTTCAGATTGCCAAGGGATGAAAAGAAAGGAATTTTTCTTAAGACCTCTGATTTTCTTCAACAAAGGTTAAGCAATTGTCAATAGATAGGAAAAAGCAACTGAGAGATGAAAATGAAAGTATTAAGTACAAGTATGAGAACAGAAAATTTCAGATGTTAGAGGAGAAAGGAAAGAGTGAGGCAAAGGTGTAGAGAAGAATAAACAAATAATATTGATGTATGTGTTGGACATTATTAGTGTCAATACTTGAGAATTTACGTGCACGTAATGATTGGTTCATGACAGCCAACAATATCACCTATCAAGTCTTTTTATGCTCCAGGTATGATGCCTTACATGTACCATTTTCTTGAACTCTCTCAACATTTTAATTCAGTATCATGCATTTAAAGATACCCTTTTTTATTATCTTCATATTGAGTTGGTCTACTTTCTCCTCTATGTTACTCCTTATGCAACAATAATGGTCACAATTGTCACTTAAACAAGAGGACATTTATTACTTTCAACTCAAAGGTACTTGTCCCAAACAAATATATACATCAAGCAAAGTAAGTTTTCAACTCATAGTAGTTTCTGTAAGTTGTGAATGTCTCTGAGATGACTTACCTCTAGTTACAAACCTTCCCTAGTCATTGAGGATCAATTATCTTCTCTCCAATAGGCAGTCACAGGCCAGAACACTCAGAGGCTAATATTCCTAATTCTAGTTTTACAATTCTGGAGAGATGAAAGGGTATCATTCAAACAACCCCAATCATTACCAGTTGATCAGCAAAATATATAATGTCCTTATTCATATTACTATTTTTAAGAGTGTGATGAAGTCAGTTTTTCACTCAGCCACATGTAGCACAGGTAGCAAAAAATTATCTAAGATTGGCTGCTACGAGTTTAGTTGGCATCATACAGGGAATATGGACCAAAAAAGGAAGAACTAAAATGGTGTCATTCAAAAATAAATGAGTCTGAGGAGAGCTTCTTTTTTTTCTTTTTTTTTTCTCGAGTAAATACATCTTGAAGTTGAAAGTCCATTTTCTTAACAAAAAGCAACTTACTAGTTTTAGTGAATGCTAACAATGAACAGCACTTACAATTGCAAATGCCAAGCTTTTATGTTATGCTTGTGTGTATGTGAGTGAGTATGTGTGCACAGGGAGATGTGTGAATGTATATTAACTCTGAAGCATTCTATGTGGACTGCTACAGTGGCAAGTACGAATAGGGAAGAAAAGGAAAGTAAGCTTCTTTTGCTCTCCCCTGATTCCTCCTCTCTCATTGCATTGCTTCTCCAGGTTGATCACCATTCACCTTCACAGTCCCCAGTACATTCCTCCCTCATTGTGAGAGAAGAGGCCCCATTTCTCAGCCTTGCACCCTCCTGATGGAAGGAAGGGAAAGAGAGATAAAATACCAAGACGCTGAAATCAGCAGTCAGGTAACTTGCCAACGCCACTGACCAGGCCAAAATGAGGCCCCGGGACTGGGAGGATAACTCGCTTTTCGGTTCCCAGTATCCACACTGTCTAGAAAGCTTGGAAGTGTTGCAGAGAATGTTACCTCTGCTGTAGCTCATAACCAAAGGGCCCATTACCATTTGCCCATTTCCTAGGCTAGCGAAGGAGAAAAAGAGAAGCTCTATTCCCAATGACTGAATCCAGATTTGAAGCAGATCCCATATCTCATGAGAAAATATTTACCGTGGTTACCAGAATCTATAGAAATACAATGGAAGCCGGCCTAGATGCCTATTCACAAGATTCAAAAGGATTTTGTAAATAAACTATATTTTAAGTTTTAATTAAAAGTTTAATTTTTCCTTCCTCTATAAACTTTCTATACTGTGTCATTTATGCCCCTAGTTTCCATTCTCATCAGTATCCCAGTAATCCCTTTCTCACCACTACCACCATTTTATCTAAACTCTAGTTCAGACCAATGGTCTAAGCCACTAAACTGTATATCGAAATGCTTACTTAATATTGCACTTGGATGTCTCAAAAGGAACCAAACTCTGCACATACAGAATCAAACTAATTAATCATTCCTTAGATCTGATGTCTTTCAGTGTCCCATAACCTAGTGAATTAATCCATACAGTTAAACAAGATTAAAAAGTAGACATTCATGAAACCTCACATAATTGCCTATACAAGTTAATATTCTTTTTTATGACTACTTGCTAACAGTTACATAAAACTGAAATATAAGGTATGTTTTAAAATGAATTATGTAAATTAACATATTTAATCCATATTAGTACTATTACTACCTTTACTCATAGGAAGATGGAAACACAGAGAGACTGAATACCTTGCCCAAAATCACAATGCTGGTAATTGTTAGAGCTGGATCTCAAACCTGTGCAGTCTGGCTGCAGTCTTCATGTTCTTTTTCAGTACACTCTACTGCTTTTCTTATAAGTCATAGTGACTAACATTTGCCAACTGCTCAACATACACTGGGCATTTAAATAAGTGCCTTTTAATTTTCTTTTGAACTTTTCCTCCTTGTTCAACTCCCATTTATGAGTGAGCACACACAGTGTTTGGTTTTCTGTTCCTCTGTTAGTTTGCTGAGAATGATAGTTTCCAGCTTGCATGGACACCGTTAGGGGAACATCACAAACCAGCGCCTGTCAGGGGGTGGGGTACTAGGGGAAAGATAGCAGAAAGATTGGGGAAAGATAGAAGAAATACCTCATGTAGATGACGGGTTGATGGGTGCAGCATACCACTACTGCACATGTATGCCTATGTAACAAACCTGAACGTTCTGCACATGTATCCCACAACTAAAACTTAAAGTATAATTAAACAAATAAATGAAGCATGAATTACAGGCAAATTAAACTATCAACTTTTTAATGATTAAAAAATACTTGTCAGTTACTATTTTCTTTAAATTCTAATTTCAATCTCATAGAGAGATTTATGGTTATTCACCTTTTAAAACTTCATGTTATTTATTTTGAAATTTTGACTTTTATTTTGGATATGCTTTTATTACTTTTATTATTACTATTATAATTTCAAATAAAAGCTTAATAATATACTTTTTGCTGTGGATATACTGTGTGATGCTGAGGTTTGGGAAAGAAATGATTTCACCATCCAGGCAGTTGAGAAGGACATCAAGATATACAGTTTCTTATTTTACAGATGAATAAATCAAGGTGCAATTTTCACAACCATCTTTAAGTCATCAGATATGGTACCACAATTCAAAATCTGTCATTATCACCACAGATTCCGCATTCTTATTTTGAGGCAGGATCTACCTCTGTTTCCCAGGCTAGAGTACAGTGGCACAACCATGACTTACTTCAGCCTGGACCTCCTGGGCTCAGGTGATCCTCTCACTTCAGCCTCCAGAATATTTGGAACTAAGGGTGCATGGCACCACATCTGGATAATTTTTTATTATTATTTTCTGTAGAAACAGAGTCTCACTATATTGCCCAAGCTAGTCTCAAACTCTTGCTCTCAAGCAATCCTCCCATGTAGGCCTCCCAAACTGCTGGGGTTACAGGCATTAGCCACCACACCCAGCTATGTTCCCACATTTTTAACAGCCAATATTCTTTACAAACTGTATTTAAAAAAATACAAATAGCCCAGTTTGTTATTAGAAGGACATGATTTTTTGTAGAATAGTACAACATTTTTTATGTATAAGCAAAAGTTCTGCCTTGTTAAATATGATATTCAGCATGGTAAAAAATCTACATCAAACTTTGAGTTCTGTTCTGCTTGATGATCTAAGCTCATCTAATTCCCAAGCATTTTTCATCATGTACATGTTCAGCTGTATTCAGAAAAAAATTGCATTTTCTATTAATGGACCAAAATGAAATAATAAATTAAATATTTTTGGCTATACTTCTTTAAATTTTCAGCATTATTTTATTTCTAAAACACTAGCTTTTGTTTCTGAGGGATTTGGCTGCTGTGAAGTCAAATATTCCTCTGAATTTTGGAGCATACACTAAGGCTTTGAGTTTTTTTCCCTCTAATTTGTCATTGGAATAAAATAGAAAGCTGTAAGTCTTCTCCCTGCTCCAAACTCTGAAAAGTAAATTACAGTGCATATATCACCTTTAGAATACACTGTATTTGAGTAATAATCATTCCTTTTTAACAACATATGTTATAGTTTTTAATACTTCCAAGCTAATAATAGGATATAAAATATGTATGATATATTCGTATTATATACAGACATCATAAAGGCTTTTTCATCTTTTTAATTTTTATGACTAGAGATCATGAGGTATACATATTTAAGTTTTCTTTAAATGAGTGCTTTAACAATTAAACCTAATACTTGGTTACTCCAAAATGTAGACTTTTTAATTAAAATACTATTAATTTTTAATATTTATTTGTATCTCCTCCATTACAGATAAAACACTATTTTAAATGCAGGTACTAATTTTATTTTTAGAATCACATCAATGCCTTGAGTCTTCTAAGATAGTGTTTCTGCATTTTGAAACTGTTGAAAATCAACTCCTGATCCTAATATGCGTCTGTATATTCACTTGCATAATTAAATTTTGAAAGTGACTGGAATTGGATAGTATATTGATGATCAGTTTTGTTTTGGGGGAAAAAAAGCCTAAAACTGAGAGGAATTCAGGTGACAGTGTCCAAAATCCAAATTCACTCATTTGGTATTTAATTGGTTGCTGAGGTGCAAAGACAGCCACTGTAAGAGGACATCAAAGGAATTGTTTTTTGGTCTCCCTGGCATGTGGGTGTTTCTGCTCCAGCAGTCCTAGTGGCAAGAGGGAGGATAGACATTCCCCAGGTATTACCCTGAAAGGAAAAAGAGTGATCATAAGTGCCCTTTCCTCCCCACTAATGATTTTTAAATTTACTTATACACATTATTTCCTACTTTTAAAGAGATTTTCTTGTAGTTAGTAAAATACAAAGAACGGAGAGGTTTTGTTCTTCATTTCTCAACCAAGTCAGAAGCCAACATATCACAGGGTCAGATCTGCTGCCCTGGAGGAATTCTAGAGGGCAATTTCTCCTGTCCTTACGGAGAAAGATGGGCAACTGATGAGCTCTCAGCCTCTGAGAGGAGAATTTAGTCCATTAAAAATGTCTTTTATTTATATAATAATTCCTTTCATTCCTTTCATCCTCAAAGTGCTTTGCAAACATTAAACTAATTAATTAAGTGAAAGCAATTTGTGGATTAAAGCATATAAACAACTGCCTGTCATTGGCAAGAAATACGTGTCCTTGTTTATTTATCATTTCATTACTAGGCTTATGGACGGCTTTTTAATTTTAATAGCATTATCTAAGACACCAAGGCCACAGGAATGGAAATGCCTCACGGTAAAGTCACCCTTTCACTATGCTATAAAATGACCCCAATCCACCTCAACACCTCCTCCACACAGCTTAATTCATTTAATAGGAGCAACTGGAAGAAGTTTTACTGAAGAATGTAGTGAGCCCTTTATAAATAAAAATCTTAACCTTTTTTCTTTTTATTCTGAATATTTTACAAAGTAAACAATAAGCTTGGATTTTATAGACAGACTATCCATTGTATTTATATATTTAGAAGAAATTAAAAAACCTCAAATATCTGTTTATAAAATGCTAAGTTAATGAAAAATGTGAAGTGTTTGATAAGGTAACTTCATATACTCATACAAAATCTTCAAGTGCTTAAATGTCTTTTTGAAAGAATAATATAACACAGCTCCAAAAGGTACTCCTTACTTATCAAGGTTTTAAGATTAAAATACGTATACCATTGCCAAAACAAAAAGGATAGAGAAAAAAAAGAGGCTGAGAACAAACAGTTACATTTTTAACTTACTCTCTGAAAAAATCCCTTCAAGAGAAAAATCACCTTACAGATAAATTAAGATTTTTATTTTTCCAAGCAGCGTGTGAAATTTCAAGTGATCAAAGTACGTGTATAGTACTTTGTACTGAAAAAGAGACTACAATCCTTCAGGAGTAAATCATGCGCTGATCTTGGAAAATGTGCGTGTGCAGCTAATTAATAGCTAAAATATCTTAAGACACATCTCCCTGAATTTTGTGACACATAACTATGGTTAATATCTAATAATTTCTAACTGAAAGTGAAGAGCTGGGTACTTTTAATGTTTCAAATAGTGGAAGAATCAATACCATAAAATCTCAATGAAAAGCCCTTTCAGTAAAACATTTATTTATACTGGGAGTCAAAAATCTCATTTTAATCAAAGGGTTACATATAATTGGGATAGGATTTTAGATCTGAAAGCGGTAAAGTGTCCAATTTCCTCTTTATGTAAATGAACAAACAAGTTCTGAATGGGTAGTAGCAAAGTTGAATAGCGACTTTGCGATAGAAGTTAGAATACAATTATGCCAAGTGATCTTTCCGCCCTACCAGGTTGCTTTCTACCTAATTTGAGAAACCCGCAAATAAAGCATCGTTTCACTATATTTTGCTGTGATGATACAGAACTATTTGTGTGTGAGGAGTTGCTATTTAGCCTCTGCTGGCCTAAGTTCGCTTGTATGGTAA
Source organism: Cheracebus regulus (assembly GCA_963574635.1). Lineage (NCBI taxonomy): Eukaryota > Metazoa > Chordata > Mammalia > Primates > Pitheciidae > Cheracebus > Cheracebus regulus. Next base: position 9,552 of record CAUYQU010105291.1, read on the forward strand.
CGGAGATGATCGGCACAGAATTTGCCCTTTGTTAGTTAGAAAGGTGCTGATACTTTGTAAGTGCTAAAATTTTCTTTAACCATGATTTACTTAGCCTCTGCAGAATACCTTTCTGCTAACAATGAATCAGTTCTTAGCCCATTGTGTGTCATTAACTTTTTGACAGTTTACTGAAAGCTGTGGACCTTTAAATGCTTATCAAAATACTATTTTTAAATGCCTGAAATAAGTTACATGTGACTACAAAGAAATCAAATGATGGTGAAATACAATTACTAATATATTATAAACTCAAATTTGTTTTATATCAGTTTATGTGTTTTAATTAATGCCTTGCAGTGCAGGTGTAATAATTACATCCATTTTTAAGCAGTAATTGGTGAGAACAATAGGGAGCAATCTATAATGGAAAATGAAAGTACCTATGATCTACACTGGTAACAAAATCATAGGTGCTGCTATTTGAGTTTGCCCACATTCAGAATTGAAAGAAATGCCAACGTTTTGAGATTGCTAAAAAGAGAGATGTAATTTTTTCTCTATCCAAAATCACGAAGCCCTTAAATTCTAACCTCACAGATGTCAAAGGCTGTCACAGATTCGAAAACTGTCTGTTGGTTTATGTTTTAGATAAACCTATTTTTTTCCATTGTAATCCCTTTTCATCAAGATATATTCTTTCTCCTTGTGACCCAAGACACTTCTAAAGATTTCAGAATTTGAAGGCATTTATTCTCTGGTTGATTTTCTGGCCAATCACTAAAGGCAAAATCTTTGAACAATGGACTTGTTTAACAACATGTAGCAATACGCTGCCAGGCTCTTTAATATCTCAAGTTGCTGGAGACACTTTTTTGTCTTTATAAAAATAGCAGCTTTGCCAACTAAAGCACTTTTGAAATCTAACAGCATGATAATGACAGCAGCCACTAAGACTGCTAAGCTATAATGAGTTACAATGGTAAATTAGAGCTGTCTGAATATCTTAAGCTAAATATGAATCTTCACATGTGGGCTTGTTGTGATCTATGTTCCCAACCCCAACAGAGAGAAATAAGGCAAGTACAATGCCCAGTTCTATGGCAGCCAAATGGTTCCCAAGTTATCACACACTTTTCTAGGAAATACAGATTGTGAGACCTTTACATTGAACTCAACGTATCAATCAACTCCCATCCCTGCCACTCTCTTATTCCAGTGTTTGTCCTCTTCAATTTGGATTTTAATGATGTTTTAACTCTTGTTGTTTATTATTATCTCATTTTAATTGTGTATTTGATGCCCCCAGCACCTTGATGAGGAGAGTGTAATATACATAAAATTATCTTGACACCCAAAGACTGTAGGTGGTGTTTAAATTTGTTTTTCTTCTCTCTACATGAAATTATAGAGGTACCTAATTTATTTCTCTCTTTTCTTCTCTTCTTTTTTTGCCCTATGACACTCAATCCAGAAAACACCTGCAACTAAACCACGTTTTTCAATAAACCTGTGCCTCTCTACCTTAAACATATCTTTTTAAGGTAACGTAATTTGCAATGATATCCAAATACACCTGAAAGATTTTGGTCAGATTTATTTTTCAAAATTTTCTATCTTCTCTAGAGTCAAAATCTCTTTTGGAAGATATGCATTAGATAACTATATTAACAATGTCACCTTTAAATACCTTACACATAAGGATATACATACATAGACAGCAGGTAGTTTCAACAGTAACCATGGAAACAACTAGAATCCAGTAATACTTTCAGAATTTGCATTGCCTACTCTGTGCTGAGAGCAGTGGATACCCAAATAAAAACAGCAACTTTTACCCAAGAATCACGTTCTAACTTAGGCAATCTAATATGTTGGAAAGAAGTAATTTTGTGTCTACTGCATGTCTGGGCGTTACATGCATTATTGGTATTTGTTACACTTTCTCAGCCATCTTGAGAATGCCATTATATTCCTCCACTTCACATACGAGACAAATGGATTTAAGAGTAGTTAAATAATTTGTCTGACATAGTGGAGCTGGTAAACATTAAAGCCAGGATTTAAATGCAAAACTCTTAGGTTAAGAAACCATGATCTCTTCAAATCCAGGATTTAAATGCAAAACTCTTATATGTAGAAGTCATGATCTTCTCCACTATGCCAAACATCTATCTTAGAAGTCAGGTGAAGGATTTACCATGTTAGAGTTTTGTAGTTTGTAATTTCAAGTGAGGGACTTAGGAAAACGTGACTTGAACTAAGACATCCTCTTCACAGGGTCCTGATTGCATTTTATTTGCATCTTCTATTTTAACACAACTGTTCTAGCCAATTTCTAAAAAACTATGTTCAGTTCTGTAAAAATAACAACAAAATAATAAAACACAGAAAGAAAGAAATTTGATTGAACCAGATGTGCATTTATTCAAAGACCTCTGTATTTGCTGCCTGCCTCAGAGGGAGACATATGTGGGCACAGCAAAAACATTACTATCTAAAGCTGATGGGTTTGTTACATTAACTATTTCCCCCGTAAGAGGATATTTATTATCAAAGAAAGTGTTATTGGTCAGATGCAGTGGCTCATACCTGTAATCCCAGCAGCTCACACCTGTAACCCCAGCACTTTGGGAGACTAAGCAGGGGGTAGATCATCTGAAATCAGGAGTATGAGACCAGCCTGGCCAACATGACAAAACCTCGTTTCTACTAAAAATACATAATTTAGACAGATGTGGTGGTGCACACCTGTAATCCCAGCTACTCAAGAGGCTGAGGTGTGAGAATTGGTTGAACTTGTGAACCTGTGAGGAAGAGGTTGCATTGAGCCGAGATTGCAACACTGCACTCCAGCCTGAGTGACAGAGTGAGACTCTGTCTCCAAAAAAAAAAAAAAAAAAAAAAAGCATTATTCATGTTAGAATTTAGAATATGTTGGGGACAGGGCCAAGATGGCCCACTAGAAGCAGCAGCGTTCAGAGGTTTCCATCAAAGAAAACCATAATAAGCTTGTGAATCCTTCACTAGCAACCAAAGTATCCAGGTTATCTAATCGAAATTGACTAGAAGGCTGGTGTGGTGTGACCCACGAAGAGAAAGAAATGCAGTGTGATACAGTGGCCTACCTGAAAGCCACACAGAGAAAGGGAAGCTCCTCCTCCCAGCCAAGGGAGATGGTGAGTGAGTGCGCTACTAAGCCTGAGAAACTGTGTTTTTTCAGGGAACTGTGCAACCCACAAATAAGAAAATCCCACTTGCAAACCATGCCACTGGGTCCTAGCATGAACCATACACATGTATTAACACCCACATTGACCAAGAGGTGATTCTCCTGCCTCAGCCTCCTGAGTAGCTGGAACTACAGGTGCATTCCACCATGCCCAGCCAATTTTTTGTGTTTTAGTAGAGACAAAGTTTCACCGTGTTGCCCAGGCTGATCTCGAATCCTGAGCTCAGGCAATCAGCCCGCCTCAGCCTTCCAAAGTGCTGGAATTACCGGCCTGAGCCACCGCACCTGGCCTTAATTTTTGTATTTTTAATAGAGAAGGGGTTTCGCCATGTTAGCCAGACTGGTCTCAAACTCCTGAGCTCAGGTGATCCGCCCGTCTCAGTCTCCCAAAGTGCTGAGATTACAGGCGTGAGCTACTGCGCCCGGCTGAAGTCTTATTTGTTGGGCAATATTTGCAAGTCATTTTGTGCAGTTCTTCAAGGCGGAATCCATGATTCTGAAAATACTCCATTTGTGGCCCTAGTATCAGTTTCTCAAAGTTAGATGATGATAAATGATGATAGTTGTGAACCTCAATAATTTTCTTTTTTATCTTCCTTTAGACTCTGCTAAACAGGAGCTTAGTAGTAGATGCCTTTGGATTAAATGCCTTTAGGTTCACATTTCTTAGAAGACACAGTGAAGTTATTTATAAGAGGGACAAGCACAGGAGTTAAAATTGAGCCATTCCAATAGAACAGACTTGCACTATAGCTAGCTGCAGGGTTGGTCTTCCAAAGATTAAGGCTGCCATAAACTTCAAAGTTTAGGGAGTGAGGCCCTGGTGTGAATTAGGTGTCCTACCTCTTTGCTTGCAGAGCACCATGTATATCCACTGACATCACTCCATTCAAGTTGAATTTATACTTCTGTCCCATTTTCTTTAATCTTCATGACAGAAGAGTTCACTCAGTAGTGAAACCTGTTGTCTACCAGTCATGTTGAAGACAGTGAGAACTCACTAAAAGGCCATTAAAATAATGGTGCAAACATAGTTTAGCTTGAAATTATACAGTGTCAGCTTATTTTTGTTTTTATTTTTATCTATGCCAGTCTTATAGCAACAGGTATATATCAACCTTTGTCAAGCCTGAAACAGTATCTTATATTTTTCTTCTTTTTTTACTTTCCTGTCCCATTTTATGCCATGGTGCTCAGCACAGGTAAAAGCTCATATTCTTGGACTCTGTATAGCTATGGAATTACCCAAGTATTTACAAATGTAGTTAAAATATTAGTAATAAAAATAATAACCTATACCACAACAGAAAATGTTCATTGTTATTTCGTAGAAAACTAGTAGCAAATTATTTGTATTGTTTTGCTTCTGTGAAAAACTATGTACGCTATAAAATGTCCTTCATATCCATGATCATATTCAATGTCTAAATAAATGTAGATCAAAAGAATTCACATTGATATCAACGCTTCAGATATGAACAGTTCTGACCAGCTTAGCAAAGAGAGCACAACCTCTTCCTCTCCTACCAATAAAATTCCTCTTAATACCACTTGAAAAAGTACCTACTAAAGACAAAGCACCTTTCTCTCAAACCAAAGCACGTTAATTTTATTTTCAAGGACACTGTTGCAGGTGCAAGGGGATCCATTTGCTGATTCCATGTAAACCCGAACTGCAGAAACATGCTTATATCCTCATCATTATAGAAATATGAAACATGTAACGGTACACACTTCTAATGTTGTTGTTTATGTCTTTTAGATTGTATCAGGGAACAGGATTTATTAAATAAGCAAGTCCAGTTGGCTACAAAGCATGATTAATTTTGTGTGAAGTGACATGCCACTGGGTACTTGCAAGAAATAAAAGAGCTCCCTCTGCTGCCAGAAAATGAATTTTTCTTTAATTGTTATTAAAATCTCCTACCTAGCTTCTGTTTACTTAAGTTACATTTTTGTAATTACTTCCTGTTTGTTATCTTTAAATTTTTTGCATATTATACCATTTTATTTTTTAAAAGTAGTTTAAATTCAATATTTAATTATTTAAAGTAACTCAAAATTTTCTCCACTTAAATAGTAATTACAAGTAGTTCTTTGTGGAAAACCAAAACATCAATTCACACAGATTTGCATTAATCTCAAGAATTTTTTAATTACCTAAAATTTCACATAATTAATATTTCAGCACATGCCATTAAAGAGTCTAACACATGAACTTTTATCAGTTTACCTATACGTATAGAATTTTCAAGTTGTGTCTTTTTTCTGAATACTTTCAGAGTCTGAAATAAGTCTAAATGAATCCCTTGACATAATTGATTATTAATAACACATATGTCTTTTATTAATAATGATTTAATCTCAAAACATATACACACAATGAAGAATATCACAGTAATTTTGCAAAGAAGATGCTAGTGGCTAACTGAGATTATTCACTAGATTTTCAGTTCTTAGAGTTCAAACTCTTCTTCAACTAAATTATAAATTAATATCATGGGTCTTTGAGGTCATGAGAGTATACAAACTGTTAATATTAAATTTTCTAAATCTGAAATTTTATTATGATTTCAAATTTCATTGACAATTATATGAGCATTATTAATAAGAAACTTCAACACTGAGATTAATTTCAGTGATCCAGGAGTAACTTAGAAGAAAAAGATGGTACTGAATAGAGGGTAAATAATGATTCCAGAAAGCAACAACACTTTCTTTGCTAGACATGGAAAACTATCTATAATTCTTTATAATCACTTGTGCATGCTTTAGGAGCTAGCCAAAGTTTTCTAAATAATTATGGTAGCAATAAAAGCATGTGCACATTATTTTATAAAGCTTGCCTTTACAATAATTTGATTATTTATTTATTTTTATTTTTTAGAAAAAGAGAGAAAAGGAGAAAGAAACAGCAAAAGAAAGAAAAAAAGAATGAAAGAGAGAAAGAAAGAGGAAGAGAGAATGGGATTCTTGTTTTATTGCCCAGGCTAGAATGCAGTCTAAAAATGGGTATTAAAAACCTCTTTTATGCCAATAATTGTGCTTAACAATGGAGACAGGAA
>CAUYQU010105292.1:0-22343 GCA_963574635.1 Cheracebus regulus
AACAACCAATAGCAGGCAAGTAATTCCAACCAACAACAAGCCAAGTCCTAAGTCAAGGCTTGTAACTTACCCAGTAGCAGTCTTGCTCTCCCACAACCAATCGAGCTGTTTCACTCCCTATAAAAACCCCCTGTCTAAAAATAGACTCACTATAAAAACCCCCTGTCTAAAAATAGACTCACTATAAAAAACTCCCTGTCTAAAAATAGACTCACTCTCTATAAAACCCCCTGTCTGAGAGGAGTCTGTGCGACTTCTCCGGCCCCTCCTGTCCGGACCGCAGAACCTCACCCGGGAGCCTGAATAAATTCCCTTGCATTGGATTATTTTGGTGCTGGCCTCAGTTTCTTCATTTTGTCCTCGGAAACAAACCTTACAATAAGGTTCACCGTTTCTCTGTTTGTGTGTTTGTTTGTTTGCTTGAATTGGAATCCAAATAAGCTCTGCATGTTAGTTGATATACATTTAGAGTATCTTATTTTATAAGACCTCTCTCATACTTTTTCCTTGCCATTTATTTTGTTAAATAAACTGGTTATTTAATTTGTAGGATTTTCCACAATCTGGATTTCACGGATTGCCTCCCCAACATGTGTATTAACATGTTCCTCTGTTCCCTGTATTTCTTTGTAAATTGGCACCTGGTTCTAAAGACTCAGCCAGACTGATGCTTAATTGGTTTAGGCAGTACTACTTTATCTGTGGTGGTATCCACTCTCTTGGGGAAGCCCTGCTACCTAGAATCTCTATTTATGCGATTTTGGGAGCCACTGATGGTCATTGCTTAGATATATTAGTTCACTAGGGGTTGAGGAATGAACTGGATAAAATTAATCCTGAGCTGGGCGTGTGATCACACAGAGCTCTCCACTCCTTCCCATCTCCACTTTTTCCATCTTACAACTCAGGTATAGGAGGAGCCTATGTTTCCATCTGTGAAAATGTTCCATTACAAATTTGTTGGGGACAATGATACTCAGTTTTATTTTCTCATGTCATGGGAGATGTTTTCTACCTCTGTAGGTCCACAGGTCTCTCCACTGCTGCTAAGATGGGACTCCACTTCGTAGCTCTTAGTGTGGGGGACAGAGGATCACAGACCCCGGTCTTTGCTGGAAGCTCCGAGTTGAAATTTCTTTACCCACTACTTCTCCCTTTACATGATTTCCCCAGAGAAACCCACAGTGGGTCATGCTGCAGTTGCGTAACTTTGTGAACTGACAGTTGGAAAGAAGCTATAATAGGGCAGTTAGGGAGAACAGAGGGGGCTTCTCCCCTCCCTTACCCTAGACTAGGGCCTTGCAGACCCAGTCTTTAGGCAAGGCTACACATATGGCTGCTCCTCTCCCAACCTCCCTTCCACCTTGCAGTCCCACCAGTCAAACCACACAGTCCTAATGTCACATCTCCTTCTCTTAGGAGATTTCAGCTCCTCTCTCCTTGCTAACATCCCCAACCTTACTGGGATAGGGCTCATTTGGGCCACAGTGGCCTTCTCTCATTCCTGTGGGATCTGTACTCCCAGCCTCAGTGAGGTTTCAGCACCACTACAGGAAGAGAAGAGTTCTATCTCCCCACACTGCTCTTTATAGCTGAGAAACCTAAGAGGGAGAGAAGTTAAGTAACTTGCCCGAGGTTGCACAGCCGGAAAAAAGTGACGTCAGAATTTAAACTCAGGTGTGCTTCATCCCAAAGTCCACACTTTTCCCATCCCATATCTTATGTCATAAGCTATTAATACCTGGAGTTAAGAAGAAGGAAATTTCAGGTCAAAAGTCTTTGAGGTCAGGTGAGGTGGCTTGCCTGTAATCCTAGTACTTTGGGAGGCTGAGTCGGGTAGAGTGCTTGAGGCCAGGAGTTTGAGATCAGCATGGCCAACATAGAAAAACCCCATCGGCACTAAAAACATACAAAAATTAGCTGGGCATAGTGACACACGCCTGTGGTCCTGTCTACGCCGGGGCTGAGACATGAGAGTTGCTTGAACCTGGGAGGTGGAGGTTGCAGTAAGCAGAGATTGTACCACTACACTTCCGCCTGGGTGATAGAGTGAGACTCTGTCTCAAAAAGAAAATCTTTGACTAGATGCTTTTTATGTATAATTACAGTAAAAGGCAGGCAGGCTCAGGGCACAGGGGCCCATGTGGGAGAAAATATAAATGACTGAACTTGGTGCCACGAGGGGATGCTTCTCAGGGTGAATGAAGGGAGAGGGCAGTGATGCCCAGCAGGGTAACCCTGGAAACATTCTACAGATGCACACATGGCTAGAGAAAGGGAAGGGGAATGTTTTATTCAGTTTTAGTCTTGTGAAAAATTCATTTAAAAAATTGTAGTCTAGGAGAATGAAAAACAGATCAGCTGGAAATTCAGAATTATTGTGGGGTGGTGGACCTTTCCTGTGCCACCTAGTGACAAAATGAAAGAAGGCACAGTTGAACATTAGGCTGATTTAATTGTACTCACGAAATGCTGACCTTTGGAACAATCAGATTCTCTGGGCTTTGGGAATACCTCAAAAATATCCTCAAACACTTCAGGGTACTCCTCTGCAGGCCCTCTTGTTTACTCTGTCCCCAACGTGGAGATGAGCCGTCACTCTGGGAACACGACTGGACTGACCACCACTGGGCTCTGTGCCTGCAGCCCTGAGGGCAGCATGGCAGGGTCCTCTGAGGAGAGGGCGAGCAGGTGGAGACAGCCCAGCTGCTGGAGACTGCAGCACCACCTGAGGTGTCTGCACAGGTGCAGCTCCTGCAGCACTGCCTGGTCAAAGCCTGCGGTGAATGTGTTAGGGGTCAGTGTGTGTTTGTGGGGGAATGCTAGGAAATGTTATATTTATTACAGTAAAAGTATTGAGAGGAATAAATAATTTTTTCTATAGTAAAATAAGGTCTTCTGTTCAAGATTTATTGTCATATTTATGCTTTTGGTAGAATAATAATTTGAAAGTACAAAATAAACCATGATTTTTAAAAAATTTATATTTCTTGTATGTTACACAGCAGCCATTTTGCAAAAATTACCAGGTAAGGGGGAGGTGGAGATGCCCTCTCAGGAAAGAGGCTTTGATGAAAAGAAAGTCCTGGATGACAGGAAGTAGAAATAAAAGTCCCAGGGAACTGCAGAGAGGAGGAGTGGTAATGGGGAAGATGGTGAGCTGATCCTCTCCAGCCTGGGTCAGGGGAAACGTAGAGGCAGAGGGACACTGGTTGATTAGTCTGTTCTCATGCTGCTATGAAGAAACACCCAAAACTGGATTATTTATAAAGGAAAGAGGCTTAATTGACTCACAGTTCCACATTGCTGGGAACACCTCAGGAAACTTACAATCATGGCAGAAGGCAAAAGAAAAACAGGCACCTTCTTTACAGGGTGGCAAGATGGAGTGAGTACAAGCAGGGGAAATGCCAGATGCTTATAAAACCATCAGATCTCATGAGACTCCTCACTTTCCTGAGAACAGCATGGGGGAAACCACCCCCATGATTCAATTATCTCCACCTGGTTCCACCCTTGACATATGGGGATTATAGGGATTACAATTCAAGGTGAGATTTGGGTGGGGATGCAGAGCCAAACCATATCATTCCATTCCTGATCCCCTCCCAAATCTTATGACCTCACATTTCAAAACACAATCAAGCCTATCCAACAGTCCCCCAAAGTCTTAACTACTTCCAGCATTAACCCTAAAGTCCAAGTCCAAAGTCTCATCTGAGATAAGGCAAGTCCTTTCCACCTATGAGCCTGTAAAATTGAAAGCAAGTTAGTTACTTCCTAGATACAGTGAGGGTACAGGCATTGGGTAAGTACACTCATTCCAAATGGGAGATATTGACCAAAATAAAAGGGTTACAGGCCCCATGCAAGTCCAAAATGCAATAGGGCAGTCATTAAACCTTAAACTTCCAAAATGATCTCCTTTGACTCCATGTCTCACATCCAAGAAGATTTCTGCATGACAGTGTTGGGATGGGAGGCCAAGTCAAAGGAGAGGATTCTAGGCTCTGATGGGGCCAAGAATCTGGAACACAAGTTTCCCAGGCACAACTGCAGCTTCTGAGAAAACAGGCACCTTGAGAATAGATGGCTGAAGGCCTCTGCAAGGAGGCCAGAGCAGCCACAGCTGTGCCAACCTGCAGCAGCCTGACTTTCACAGTTAATAGTTTAGAATGTTTATGGTATATAGTGTATAAATAATTTTTAAAACTATTTGCTGTTAGGTAATAACTTTTTTCATATTTGTATTTTTATGAGTCATTTTGAAACTCCAAGAGGTTTGGGGGGCCATAAGAACCGCAGATTACCTTAGGAAAGAATCAGTTAATATTAAAAGTCCCTCCAAAAGAGAGATGAGCTCATAGCCTGAAATTTTAGTCCAGCATTTTTATTTACCAGGAGACATGGGGCATGAGACTTTTTACAAGTATTTAAATTACAGTGTTTCTCTGTTGATTCCTGAATGCAATAAAAGGCAGAAAGATAATCACCAAGAAAAACATTAGAATTGTGTATAAAAGACTCTCAAGATCAGAGAGACCAACGGGCAAATACCAACAGTGCTTTTTTCACACCCTGAGGTTGTCTTGAGTTCTGTAGGCTGTCAGAACCCAGGTTTCAAACTACTCAGAGAGGGACACAATGACTCTTGAGACTTCGGGTCCCTTCCTCTTTAAAGAGAAGGCTAGACTATGGGTTATGTGAAGAGCAGTTGCATCTTCTTAGCTGGAGACATAGAGGTATTGAGTTGATACAGGGAGTGTGTGCAGGAGATGTGTATGGGCGCTGAGTAGTTGGAGAGGTGAACGTGCCAGGAACATATTGTGTCTCCACCTCCCGCTCATTCTTCTGTACTCTTCCTCATGGGCTGGGGCTGGGACTCATGTCTGCTCTGCCAGCTGTTCTGCAGGTCTCCATCAGCAGGGGCATAGAGGAAGACCACAAGGAAGGAAAAAGGGTCTGCTCTTTCTCATTTGCTTCTTGTTCCTGTCTGCAGTTCCCCCACCTTGCTTGTCCACACCGGCGGTGACTGTCCCTACAGCAGCAGCTGAATCTAGTTTGCTGTTTTCCCAACAGTAAGGAAACCGGCTTTTTCATGCTCCCTTCCAGACACCAGCACCAGCTGGCCTGTGCAGCCTCCTCAGATGTCTTTATCCAGCCCCACAGGGCCACGCCTCTGAGCTCAGAGGCACCGACACAAGCTGCCTGATGTCCCTCCTTAGTTGTGATACTGATGGCTTTACCTACGTGGGACCCTTCCTGTAAGCATGTATGTTTTAATAATTCCACCTCTTCTTGGTGCTCCTCCAGTCTGAGGAGGGAGCCCTGCTTCCCGCTGTTGGGGTGGCCATGGTGACTTTGGGTTCTCTTTTTGCCTTTCCACTGCTCCAATCCCTAGGTAACAATTCTTTATACTAAGTTTTCTTTGTGATGAGAACTGTCTCCTGACTGGGTCATAACTGGTAAGATAAGCATCCAGAGGTAAAGGAGGGCTAAGCAATGTGGCATTGCTTGCACTTAAACTCCTATGTGAGTCTACACCTAGTGACATCTGCCTCCAGTGTATGTCCATTGTTAGGGACTCTGACAGACGTTCCCTGCCTTGCTTTCCATCTGCTGCCAATCTTAATGAGCCAGCTCATTTCTTCCTTTTGGGAATGCCCTCTAGCCTCTGCTCAGCATTCAGGCACAGCCGACCACACGGCCCCAGAAGGGAAAGACGTTCTTCTGCTCATCCGAATGTCAGGCCTGTTTTCCCAGGAAATATATTGCATCCACTGAAGATGCCTTCCCAGTGGCTTAGATAAAACACTCTCTCTACTTGGAGTGTGTTTGCTGTCTGCCTCTCATGGGTCAATTCTTCTAGAACAAAGGATACCAGCATCTGAACACATTGGGTTATCCAGGCTTTGAAATACCCAGGGATAGAAAGACTACCCAGAATGTGTTGGGCTCCCAGCTCAGTTAATTTTCAATATTGTCCTCAGCATGAGGTACAAACCAGCCTCCATCACTACATTCAACCTCTAGTCTGCTCACAGAATTTACACATAACTCCTTAAGTACAAGCAATAATATGGGTGGTTTAAATCTGTTATGAGAATATACACATTTTCCCAATTAAGCAACACATCCTATAGTTACAACGGTGGTAGAACACATGATCTTACGTTCCCCCAAAAAATCCCAATGCCTCACTCCCAATGCCATGATTCCCCAAAGAACACTGGGTGTGCCCTTGATTTATATGTGCCCAACTGCCCAACCTAAAGGGCCACTATGTTGATTTTCTCCTAAGAGTAAAATAGATACTACTTTTGAGTTAGAGAATGACTGAGCCCTTTAAGTCACTTTTTATGGTCATCAGAAGAAGAAAAGTGTTATTCTTACTTAGCTTAGGAAAAAGGCAGAATCTCTTTAGGGGAACAAGTATTCTGTAATTTAGTTAAGTAATCATAATGGGTGCTTATACTGGGTTGAATATTATCCCTCCCCAAATCCATGTCCATTCAGAACCTCAAAATGTGACTTAATTTGGAAATAGGGTCTTTGCAGATAAAATTGTTACCATGAGGTCATTTTGGATTAGGGTGAGTGTTACTCCAACAACTGACGACCTTATGAGAAGAGAAGACAGAGACACACAGGAAGAACACCATGTTATGATTGGAGTGATGTGTCTACACATCAAGGAATGCCACAGATCACTGTGGCAACCCACAGAAGCTAGAAGAGGAAGGAAGAATCCTTCCCCCATAAGCTAGAGGGAGCGTGGCCTTGCCAATACCTTGATATTGGATTTCTAGCCTTCAGAGCTGTAAGAAAATAAATTTCTCTTGTTTTATGCCACCAGTTTCTGATGATTTATTGCAGCAGCCCTATGAAACTAACAAAGTGCATTTGATTTTGAAAGATGAGAAATCCTTGAGAATAGTCAAATGGGTAAAGTTTTTTTAAGTTATCCATAGCTGTAATTAAAATAGTCTATGGCATAGTAGAAATTTTTAAGGTTTCTTTGGCAGCTGATTCAGTGAGGAAGGTGAGAGAGAATTCGGGCAGAGGATAATTTGTAGAAGCTAGTGACAATCCCAGGAAATTTCTTGGAATTCCTACTACACGTGGTTTAGGATCTGGGCCATTTTATTGGGACACTAAAGGACAGTGTGACTCCAGAAAAATGAAGGACTTGAGACCATCTCATTACATGTGTTTAGGAAATTTTACTTACCCCTGGAGAACTCAAGGAAATTAAAACACCGTTATAAAAGTAATGCTTTTTTGTTAATGAGGTGAAAAAGGGAGAGGAGGAGTTGGATTTTTTAAAAGCGTAGTACAGTCTTTTGCCAATGAACAGAATCAAGTGTATACTATAGAAAGAAAACTGAAAAATCAGAGTTACAAACTTGATGTATTTTGGGACCACGTACTACACAACCATGTCCAGAGGAGGAAATGTGTGGTCAAACCGCCTCCATTCCTTCTGTTTGGCTTAATGTGTTTTCAGTGGGACAGGAGAAGCTGCTAGACAAGTGAACCAAAAATGCAGGGCATGACTCACTCATTCTCCATCTCTTTTTCTGTGCACTTCTCAGATATTCCACCAGAGAGCCTGTGGTCTACTCCACACAGGTGGGATAATGACACCCCCTTCCTTAAAGGTGTCTGCAACCTAATCCCTAGAGACTGTGAATATCACCTTACATGACAAAAGAGGCTTCGCAGTTGTAATTAAGGTTGATAACCTTGATGGGGGTAAATTATCTTCTATACCAGTGGGCCCAGTCTAGTCACACACATTCTTGAAGGTGGGGGATCTTGTGTAATTGTAGTCAGAGAGATGCAGCATTGCTGGCTTTGCAGCTCCAGAGGAAGCGCCATGAGCTAACAAATTCAGGCAGCCTCTAGAAGGTAGAAAAGGAAAGAAAATGAATTCTCCAGAGTCTCCAGAAAGAAGTGTATCCTTCCAACATCTTGATTTTAGCTCAGTGGGACCCATGTCAAAATAATGACCTACAAAACTGTAAGATAATAAGTTTGTGTTATTTAGCTGCTAAGTTCATGGTCATTTGTAACAGCAGCAATAGGGAACTAGGAAAGACCTGGTAGTATCCCTGTATTTGGCACCCTTTCATCCTTTCACGGACTGGGATAGTTATGCAAGTTGAACTACTGTGTGCCAGACATTGTACTACATATGGTGTCTCATCCCTCAGCTCTCAGAAGGGGGCTATGATTATACCTCCCACTAACAAATACTGCAAACCCTTGGAGGGTGGGGACAGTGTTGGTCTTAACTCTGCTGGCCTCCATGGCCTAATGCAGTACCTAAAACATGGTAGATTCTCAATAAAGATTTATCAAATGAAAAAAAAGGATGTTCAAGGAGATTATACAGCTTTCTCAGGATCAGGGGACAATATGGATCTAAGTCAACACCTATCCATTTAAATGAAGGTTATATACTTTCCACTACAAGGTATAAGCCCCCAAATTATAGTACATTCATATAAAAGCAAGAGTACATACATTTATTCAGTTTCCAGTGTTCCAGATTCTTTATATACATGGTTTCATTTGGGTCTTATAATGAAGACATTAATTATATGTGTTAGATGGATTAGAAAACCAAGGCTCAGAGAGTTTAAGAAATTCTCTCAAGTTTTATGAGTAGTTGTAGCAGAAATGATTTCCAGTCCCAAGTCTGTAAATGTATTATTTAGTTTCATTTTCCTGGGTTTATGAGTTGTTCTATGAAAGCAGAATCTATTATTCTCTTTGAATATTCCAACTACTCACAATAATAATGATCTTTTTGAAGGCAAAACCCCTATCTATTCATTTTCTTTTATTTTCAGAGACAGCTGATTTTATGTAGCATATCACACACTCAGATTCTATTGACCTATGGCAGAGAATTTACTCAGTTTAACACAGATATCAGAGATATTCTTTTACTAAATAGTGCTATTTAAAAATTATAGAACAACTGGAAGTATTTTTTTCCAAAGAGTCACTCTCTCAAGACACATTTTTGTTGCTTGTCATATAGAAGACACCATATTGAGCACAGAACAAAATCCACCTGCATGTAGTATTGTCTTGTGGTTAGACGCATGGGATTTAGTCAGACATGAATGGGTTTGGGTCCCTGGACCACCATTTACTAGCCGTGGGACTTTAGCAAATTATACTAGTTTCTTGAACCTCAGTTATTCATCTATAACAATAGTTCTTACCTACTAGATTTTGTTTTTTTGTTTTTTATATATTTATTTTAATTTGGTTTTGCTCTTTTTTAGTAAGGACTAGTGGAATAAATCTGAGAAGTTTTTAGCATAGTGTCTAGCTACTGTAATTATTAGATCAAAATGGATGTATATTTAATGTGCTTATTAGTGTAGTGTTTGGTATGTAATGAGCACCAAAAACTATTATATAATACTATTAATAAGATAGGGTTATTATGGAGCTTTAATCCAGATAAAAGATAAGATGGCTTTGCAGTTTTAAAAGCCTCAGAGTGAGACTTTTGGTTTCTAGTCTGGCATGTAAGGAGCTTGTAAGTCATCACTCCTGTCCTCACTGCATGGCAAAAGCTGAACAGGCTGAACATAAACAACTCTTCTTAGTTCCATCAGAGATTTGAGACCTTAGGGCAAATCCTTGCCCCTCAAATTGGAGAGACAGATAGGCAGAAACAGAGAATCACAATTCACTGGGCAAAAACTCAGCAATAGAAAACTCCACAGGAACCAGTACTAGAGTGGGAAAACCTGAATGTAATTGATGAATTGCTGGAGGCACAGTGTGGACAGTCCTAGAATTAAAAACTCCAGGTCTTAGGGAGGCCCCCAGGCTTCACTGAGTTTTATTTGAAGGAATGCTACTTATTCATCACAGGGAAGATTAGAGAAAAATTCCCTGTGTTTCTGCCAGAGCACTACATTCTTCTTAACAAGCACCTGTTCTCAAGAGGAACTATTTTACCAGAGCTGAACTAACTGGGGTTTTACCAGAACCTAAGAAATCTTGTAGAACGAAAATAATTCTAGCCCCCTCTAGTCTTCCTGTATCATGCAAAGGGGGCAAAAGCTGAGGAGCATTTGTGAACATGTAGGTTCTTCCCAACTTTATCTATGGATTCAATGCAATTCTAATAAAAACATCATTAAATTATTTTGTGGGTATCAGAAAAACGGATTCTAAAGTTTATATGAAAAGACAACAGGCCCACAATACCTAACACAGTTTTAAAGGAGAAAAATCATGTTGAAAGACTGACACTACCAGACTTCAACACTAAATATAAAGCCCCAGAAATGAAGACAATTTGGTGCTGAAAAAAGAATGGACAAATAGATAATTGGAACATACTAGAAAGCCCAGAGAAAGACCTACACAGTGACAGTCAATTGTTTTATGCAGGAGTAAAGGGAATTCTTTAGAGAATAAACAGTCTTTTCAACAAATATTGCTGGAACAATTAGACATTCACATCCAAATAAATAAAAATAGGCATTGACCTTATACTTTTTACAAAATTTAGCTCAAAATGGATCATTAATTTAAATGTAAAATATAAAACTACACACTCCCAGGTAACACAGGGAAAAATCTAGGTGACTTTGGGTTTGGTGATGACTTTTTGGATACTACATCAGAATAATAATCCATGAAAAAAATTGATAAGTTGGATTTCATTACAATTAAGAAAAACAGTTGCTCTGTTAAGAGGCTGAGAGGACAAGTGAGATTGGGGAAAAATCTTTGTAAAACACATATCTGTTAAAGGACTGGTATTCAAAATATAGAAAAAACCTCTTAAAACTCACAAATAAGAAAACGAATAAGCCAATTAAGAAATTGGAAAAGATCTGACTAGATATCTCACTAAGTAATATATATAAGATGGCAAATATACATGAAAATATGCTCAACATTGTATTTCAGTAGAGAATTGCAAATTAAAACAACAATGAGATATCACTACATATGTCTTAGAGTATCTAACATTCAAAACGTTGATAACACCAAGTACTGGCAAGGATGTGGGGCAACAGGAACTCTTATTAATTGCTGGTAGCAATGAAAAATGGTACAGGCATTTTGGAAGTTAGTTTTCAGTTTCTTACAAAATTAAACATAGTCTTATTATACAAGCCAACAGTTACACTCTTTCATATTTAACCAGATTATTGAAAACATATGTCCACAAAAATTTGCACATGAATTTTATAGCTGCTTTAATGATAATTTCCCAAACTGGAAGCAACTGAAGTGCTCACTTCTATAGGCGAATGCTAAACAAGCTGGGTTCCATCTAGACAATGGACTATTATTTGGTCCAACAAAAAGCCATGACAAGACATGGAGAAACCTTAAATGCATATTACAAAAGAAAGTAATCAATCCCAAAAGGCTGCATGCTGGATGATCCTCACAGCAGTCCTGACCTGTGAGGTTGATATTAAGGTTATTATTGGGTCCATTTTATAGATGACTAAACTGAGGCTCAGGATGATTAAGCCCAGAAGTCACACATTAATGGCTGAGCTATGGTTCAAACCCACATCTGCTGATTCCAAGTCACAGTTCTTTTTAACTGGGCCAAATCTATATTTATTTCATTCTGTGGCTGGGCCTTCACTACTGCCCAGGCTTCCTATATTTTCTCTTAATGACTCTATTACTTGCTCATCAGGATTCTAAGGTTTCCATTTTCCTCAAATGCTACCTACATTATCAGATAAACTTACGATCCCTCTAGTCATCTGGAGGATGACAAAATTACAGGACAGCTGTCCACAGTTGTTGGGATCTGGGACCCTGGAGGAGACATTACTTCTGGAAAAAAGCCACCTGGGCAAATGACAGACCAAGAATGGGAGAAGTGCCCTGGCCTCTCCCCCTTCTGCCTGCCTTCTGCCAATGTCTACTGCTGGCCATGCTGGCCTGGAATCCAGCTGGTAAGGAAGCGGAGACACACGGCTGGCCAGAGAAGAATGGAGCTTCCCCTTTCCCTGCCCCAGCTCTAGCTCTCCGTGAGGATTTGGATATACGTGTCTTACATTTTCTAGTTTAAAAATTCAAAAATGTTACCTGAAGCTTATTCCAAAAAATTATCTAAAGGTAAGCTAGCCCAAACTTGTAGGGAAATTTTGGGTTATCTGCCAGGGTAGCCCTTACTCACACCATATTCTGGAAACTTCCCTCTTCTGTTTCTCCTCTCTCCACCCTGATCTGCATGTTTTATTATCCTGCTCTGGTCCTGTCTTCCAATACAGATGACTGCTTCAACACTGGACACGTGACCAAAAGGTCAATTTTGGGCCAAGAGAACTTCAGTTTCTTTTCAGATCACTAGCAGTATCACCTGCATACTCAGCATTCTGACTAGAAGTGACCTTTGCAAAAACCATGAAATAAATCACACATACCAAAGGATGTATATGATGAGTGTGTTCATTTTAAAGAAAAATACTTATGTTATAAAAGCCAAATATCTGTGCTGGAATCTCTGGAATTTGTCATGTACCTCCCTCAGGTGTACCTCCCCACCTCCTGCCCTAAGTAACAATCATTTCCTTGCTTTGCTTTTATAGTTTTGCCATATACATGTGTTTTTCTAAACAATATATGATTTGCTTTTGAACTTTATATACATGGAATCATGTCTTAGGCATTGTATTAGTCCATTTTCACGCTGCTGTTAAAAACATACCTGAGACCGGGTCATTTATAAAGACAAAGAGGTTTAATGGATTCACAGTTCCATGTGGCTGGGGAGGCCTCGCAATCGTGGCAAAAGTCAAAAGGCATGTTTTACATGGTGGCAGACAAGAGGGAATGAGAGCCAAGTGAAAGGGGAAACCCCTTGTAACCAGCAGATTTCATGAGACTTACTCACTACTACAAGACCAGTATGGGGAAACTGCCCCCATGATTCAGTGATCTCCCACCAGGTCCCTCCCGCAACACATGGGACTTATGGGAGCTACAATTCAAGATGAGATTTGGGTGGGGACACTGCCAAAACACATCAGATATCTTTTTTTTTCTTTTTTCTTTTTGAGATGAAGTTTCACTCTTGTTGCCCAGGCTAGAGTCCGATGGCACGACCTCAGCTCACTACAACCACTATCTCCTGGGTTCAAGCGATTCTCCTACCTCAGCCTCCTGAGTAGCTGGGATTACAGGCATGCACCACCATGCTGGGCTAAGTTTGTATTTTTAGTAGAGATGGGGTTTCTCCATGTTGGTCAGGCCGATCTTGAACTCCTGACCTCAGATGATCCACCTGCCTTGGCCTCCCAAAATGCTGGGATTAGAGGTGTGAGCCACTGTGCCCAGCCACATATCAGGCATCTTTCTAAAAGTTATTTTCTTTTTCCATTCACCAGTATCTTCTTGAAATTCAAAAATGTTTATGTTTTTATCTGTATCATTTTTCACTTCTTCCTGCTGCATTGTGGAATATACTAAATTTATTGATTCAGCCTACTTTCAGTAGACAACAAGGTTATTTCCAGAGTTTTTTGATACCACAATGATGCTATGGAAACATTTTGAACCTTTTACTTGGTGCACACCATCATTTTTCTAGGGCCAATAACACAAATATATTAGGGTAGAAATGCTCAATCATTTTGCGTGCGTGCACTTATGTGTGTGCGCACGTGCGCGCACACACACACACACACACAGAGCCATGCATCATTTAATCCCAGGGATGTGTTCTGAGAAATGCATGCATCCTTAGGTGGTTTCATCGTTGTGCAAATATTGTAGAGTGTACTTACACAAACTGAGATTAGATAGCATACTGCACACCTTGGCTATATGGTATAGCCTATTGCTCCTTGGCTACAACCTGTACAGCATATTTGTATTGAATACTGTAGGCAACTGTAACACAATGGGAAGTATTTGTGTCTTTAAACATAGAAAAGGTACAGTAAAATACTGTAAAAAAGCTAAAAATGGGCATACGTGTATAGGGCACATACCATGAATGTAGCTTACAGGACTGAAAGTGGCTCTGGGTGAGTCAGTGATGAGTGGTGAGTGACTGTGAAGGCCTTGACCATTACTGTACACTACTGTAGACTTTATAAACACTGTACACTCAATCTACAGTAAATTCTTTAAAAATATTTTCTTTCTTCAAGATTAACTTTAGCTTATTGTAACATAATTACTTTATAAACTTTTACATTTTTGAAACTTTTTAAGTCTTTTGCAATAACACTTAGCTTAAAACACCAACACATTGTACACCTATACAAAATATTTTACTTATATCCTTATTCTATAAACTTTTTCCTACTAAATTCTCTTTTCAACTTTTTAAATGTTTTTTGTTAAAAATCAAGACACAAACACACACATTAGACTAAGCCTACACAGGGTCAGAATCATCAATACCACTGTCTTCCTCCTCCACATCTTGTCCCACCGAAAGGTCTTTCAGGGGCAATCACAGGCGTGGAGCTGTCACCTTCTGTGAAAACAATGTCTTCTTTTATGATACCCCCCAAAGGAGCCATCTCAGGCTGTTTTACAGTTAACTTTTAAAAATAAGTACAAGTAAACGCTAAACAAATGATAGAAATTATAGTAGAGTAAATATATAAATTAGTAACAGTAATTTACTATCATTATCAAATACGTACTCTACATACAATAATTATATGTGCTAGACTTTTAAATGACTGGCAGCAAAGTAGGTTTGTAGATACCAGCATCCCCACAAACACATGAATAATGCATTCTTCTATGACATTATGAAGGCTATAACATCACTAGGCAATAAGCATTTTTCAGCTTCAGTGTAATTTTATGGGACCACCATTATGTATGTGGCCCATCACTAACTGAAATGTCATTATGTACCACATGACTGTATATATACACGGGGAAAGGGAGAGAGGGAGTCAGGTTTTCTGCTTAAAGGCAAATTATTTTCCAAAATAGTTTTAACCCAATTATACACCATAATTAGGTATGAGCATTTCCACTTCTCTAAATCCTCACTGCCACCTGGTATCATCAGATCTTTTATGTTTTTCATTTGCATTTCTCTGGTTACTAATGAACTTGAGGACGTTTTTGTGTGTGTATTGGTCATCTGCTTTTACTTCTTATCTTAATCAGTTTGGGCTTTTATAACAATCTATCATAGATTGGGTGCTTATAAACAAAAGTAATTTATTTCTCAAAGTCTGAGATCAGGTGCCAATGTGGTCAGGTTCTGGTGAGGGCCCTCTTCCATGCTGCAGACTACTGACTTGCGGTTGTACTCTCACATGACAGAAGGCAGATGAGAGTGCTCTCTAGGGGCCCTTTTACAACAATATTAATCCCATGAATGAAGGCTCCACCTTCATGATCTAATTATCTTCCAAAGGCTTTACCTCCTAATACTATCACCTTTGGGGTTAGGATTTCAATGCAGACATTTTAGGGGAACATAAACATTCAGTCCATTGCACTCCTCTTTGAAGTGTCTCTTCATGTTTATGAATTTTTCTATTAATGCTATTTGTTTTTTTCTTATGGATTTATAAAAGGTATTTATATACCTTTGATTCAAATTATTTACATTGTACACATAAGGAAGGTGTCTCTTAACTTGTGGCCTGCCTTTTTGTTTACTGAAATATTTTATTGAACAGAAATTCTCAGTTTTCATATAACTGAATCAAGCTGTCTTTTCCTGATTTTCCCTGTTTGTGTTTGTTTAAATCATTTTTGTTCCATAGAAGTTGCTTTTGGTGCCCCAGATCATATTCCAGTGGCACAAGGTCTGATTCAGTAGATTCAGTATTATTTGTGTTGGAAAGTTCTACATAAACATGGATTCCTTTCAGTAATTTCATTAATAGAATTTCTACTGTAGATTTAACTTTATGTTCCAGGAATGAATCCACCTTAGTGATATTATATATACTATTTTCATGCCTGGATTCAGTGTCTAATCTTCTGTTTAGCACTTTGTGCATTTCTGGTCATGTTGAGGTTGTTTCTAATTTCCCCTTCCCTGTCCCTGTCTGGCTTTTCTATCAGCTATGCTTCTTTGGGGGCTCTGAAAGAGTTTGTACAGGAGTAGAATTGACTATTCCTTGAATGCACAGATGAATCCAACTGTTAAACTATCTGGGCCTGATATTTGCAGAACATTTTAAATTAATGATTAAGTTTATTAGTTTTTTTTAAACGGCATTCAGACGTTTCTATTTCTTTGTTGAGTCAGCTTTGGTAAATTATCTATTTCTAAGAATGTATCCATTTCATGGGTTATAATATCCTCTCATTCCTCTTAATGTTTACAGCATTCCTAGTGAGGTGCCTGTTTTCTTTCCTGACATTAGAATTAGTCACAGGTGCCTTCTGCATTCCTCCCTCCCTCTTTCCCCACCTCTCTCTCTCTACCTCCCTCTCTTTCATTCTTATTTATCTAATTTTCTTTAGATCCACCAGCATTAATCCGCATCTTTTTGCTCTTCTCAGACAATACAATGATCCAAAAATGTTTTAACCTCATTTTCCCCACCATATGCATCTTCAAATTTTTATTTTCTCTCATTCTGTGGTTTTTCAGTTCCTTGATACTATCCTTTGATGCACAACAGTTTTTAATCTTGACAAAGTGCAATTTATCTATTTTTCTTTTGTTGCCTATGCTTTTGGTGACATGTATGAGGAACCATGACCGAATCCAGTGTCATGCAGACTTGCCCCCTGTTTTCTTGTAAGAGCTTTTATGGCTTTGGCTATTATATTTCTATTATTGATCTATTTTGAGTTACTTCCTGTATGTCGTATGAGGGATAGCTCCATCTTTATTCTTTTACATGTAGACATCCAATTTTCCCAGCACTGTTTGTTGAAAAGATAATTATTTATCCATTGAATAGACATGTCACTCTTGCCAAAAATCGATTGGCCATGCAAGTGTGGATTTATTTCTGAACTCTCAACTTTATTCCATTGGTCTATATATATGTCTATCCTCATGCTAGGACTATATTGTTTTGATTACTATAACTTTGTAGTAAGTTTGAAATCAAGAAGTATACGTTCTCCAAATTTTAAAATTATTTTCTAAAGACTCTTTTACTATTTGGGGACTCTTGCAATTCTGTATGAATTTGAGAATTAGCTTTTCCATCTCAGAAAAAAGCGCTGTTGGAATTTTGACAGAATTTATGTTGAATATGTAGGTAACTTTGGATACCATTGATATCTTAACAATATTAAGTTTTCTTATTCACAAATGCAGGATGTTGTTCCATTTTTCAGATCTTAATTTATTTCAATAATATTTTTAAAGTTTTCAATTATTTCACTTCCTTGGTTAAATTTATTCCTGGGATTTTAAAAATTTTTAGATGCTACTATAATTGGAATTCCTTTCTTAATTTTATTTTTGGATTTTTTATTACAGACATATATAAACATAAGTTATTTTGTGTGTTTATCTTATATCATGCAATTTTGATTAATTCATTTATTAGTTCTAGTAGCTGTTTTATTTTGCAGATTCTCTGGTATTTTCTCTATATAGGATCATCCCATTTGCTAATAGATATAGCTTTACCTCTTCCTTTTTGATTTGGGTGCCTTTTATTTCTTTTTAAATTTCTTTGGAAAAAAATCCAAAACAATGTTGAAAAGAGGTAGTGATTCCTTCTTGGCACTAAATATACCAATAAATTGGTATTTTTTGTTTTGTTCCTGATATTAGGAAGAAATATTTCAGTCTTTCACCATTGAGTGTGAAGCTGTAAGACTTTTATAAATCCTCTTCATCATGTTGAGAAAGTTCCATTTCATGTTGAGTTACTGAGTATCTTTATCCTAGGTTGTTGGATTTGGATAAATGCCTTGTCTACATCAATTGACATGATAATATGTTTTTTTCTTTATTCTATGAATGTTATACATTATATTGATTGATTTTTATAAATTGAACCACCTTTCAATTCCTTAGATAAATCCCATTTGGTCATAGTGTGTTATCTTTTTGATACACTGTTAGATTCAGTTTTCTAGTGTTTTGTTGAGAATTTTTCTGCATCTATATTCATAAGATATGTAGTACCATATGTAATTTTTTTAAATGTCTTTTCTTGGTTTTGTAATGTGACCTTCTTAGAATGAATAAGAAATGTTACTTCCTCTATTTTTTTAGAAGAGAATGAGAAAAATTGGTGTTAATTCTTGTTTAAATATTTGATATAATTTACTAGTTGTGAAGCTATCTGGTTCTAGACTTTGTTGGGAAGTTTTATTATTATTATTATTACTATTATTACTGATTAGATCTCCTTGCTTGTTAGATTTTCTATTTCTTCTTGAGTCACTTTAGGTGATTTGTATGATTCTAGGAATGTTCCATTTCAACTAGGTTATCTAGTTTGTTGGTGCACAATTGCTTGAAATATTCTTTTATGACCCTTTGTATCTTGTAAGTTTGGTAGTAATAACCTCGCTGTAATCTCTCTTTTCAGTTATCTATGACTTCTCTCTTTTTATGTCTGTCAGCTGAGCCAGAAGTTTGTCAGCTCTTTTCATCCTTTCAAGAACTTACTTTTAGTTTTATTGATTCCTATTGCTTTTTATTTTTATTATCTTTATTTATCTTTAACCTTCATTATATCCCCTAGCTTTGGGTTTAGTTTGTGTTTTTTTACATAATTCATCAAGGTGCAAAGTTAGCTTATTGATTTGAGATTTGTCTTCGTTTACAATGTATGCATTTACAGCTATAAGTTTTCCTATGAGCATTTTCTTCACTGCATTCTATAAGTTATGGCATGTGGTGCTTCCATTTCATTAACCTCTAAGTATTATCTAGATTTCTTTGTGTATTATTTTTATTTGTCTTAATGTTCATTTGAGTGCTGTTTAATATTGACATATTTGTGAATTTTCTTGTTTTCAATTCACTATTTCTAATTCTTATCCATTGAGTTCATAGAAGATGCTTTGTATTATTTTAATCTTTTACACTTTTTTTAGATTATTTTTGAGGTCTTATCCTCTATGTGCACCTGAAAAGAATGTGTATTCTGCTATAGTTTCGTGGAGTGCTTTATGTATGTCTGTTGTGTCTAGTTGCTTTTTAGTGTTGTTGTCCAAGTTATCTCTTTTTTTTTTTTAGTCATTTGTCTAGATGTTCTATCCAGTATTAGAAATGATGTTTTGAAGTTTCTAACTTTCATCTGTGAGTGTTTCACATTTTCCATGTTTGGGTTATGCCTTTCCCCTACTATGTGTCTAGGTTAAGTTTCTTTTTATTTATCATGTTTGGGACTTAATGGGGTACCTGAACTTTTTTTTTTTTTTTCTCTGTTCTTCAGTCTGTGTAATTTCTTTTGGAGCTGAAAAATACAAGAGAACTTCGTAAAGCATACACAAATTTCGATAGCTGAATCGACCAAGCAGAAGAAAGAATATCAGAGATTGAAGATCAACACAATGAAATAAAATGAGAAAGCAAAATTAGAGAAAAAAGAGTGGAAAGAAATGAACAAGGCCTCCCAGAAATATGGGATTATGCAAAAAGACTGAATCTACATTTCATAGGTGTACCTGAATGTGATGGAGAGAATGAATCCAAGCTGGAAAACACTCTTCAGGATATTAACCAGGAAAACTTCCCCAGCTTAGCAAGGCAGGCCAACAGTCAAGTCCAGGAAATACAGACAACACCACAAAGATATTCCTCAAGAAGAGCAACCCCAAGGCACATAATTGTCAGATTCACCAGGGTTGAAATGAAGGAAAAAATCCTAAAAGCAGCCAGAGAGAAAGGTCGGGTTACCCACAAAGGGAAGCCCATCAGACTCACAGCAGATCTCTCAGCAGAAATCCTACAAGCCAGAAGAGAGTGGGGGCCAATATTCAACATTCTTAAGGAAAAGAACTTTCAACCCATAATTTCATATCCACCCAAACTAAGCTTCATAAGAGAAATAAAATCCTTTACGAACAAGCACTTGCTGAGAGATTTTGTCACCACCAGCCTGCCTTACAAGAGCTCCTGAAAGAAGCACTAAATATAGAAAGGAACAACCAGTACCCGCCACTCCAAAAATGTACCAAATGGTAAAGCCCATTGACACTATGAAGAAACTGTGTTAACTAACAGGCAAAACAACCAGTAGCATCAAAATGGCAGGATCAAATTCACACATAACAATATTAACCTTAAATGTAAATGGGCTAAATGATCCAATTAAAAGATATAGACTGGCAAATTGGATAAAAAGTCAAGACCTATCAGTGTGCTGTAATCAGGAAACCATCTCATGTGCAAGGACACACATAGGCTCGAAATAAAGGGATAGAGGAACATTTACCAAGCAAATGGAGAGAAAAAAAAAAAAAAAAAGCAGGAGCTGCAATCCTAGTCTCCAACAAAATAGACTTTAAACCAATAAATATCAAAATACAAAGAAGGGCATTATATAATAGTAAAAGGATCAACGCAACAAGAAGAGCTAACTATCCTAAATAGATACACACCCAACACAGGAGCACCCAGATACATAAAGCAAGTTCTTAACGACTTACAAAGAGACTTAGACTCCCACACAATAATAGTGGGAGACTTTAACACTCCATTGTCAATATTAGACAGATCAATGAGACAGAAAATTAACAAGGATATCCTGGAGTTGAACTCAGATCTGGACCAAGCAAACCTAATAGACATCTACAGAACTCTCCACCCCAAATCCACAGAATATACATTCTTCTCAGCACCACATCACACCTACTCTAAAATTGACCACATAATCGGAAGTAAATCACTCCTCAGCAAATGCAAAAAACGGAAATCATAACAAACAGTCTCTCAGATCACAGTGCAATCAAATTAGAACTCAGGATTAAGAAACTAACTCAGAACCACACAACTTTATGGAAACTGAACAACTGGCTCTTGAATGTTGACTGGATAAACAATGAAATGTAGGCAGAAATAAAGATGTTTTTAAAACCAACAAGAACGAAGACACAACATACCAGAATCTCTGGGACACATTTGAAGCAGTGTCTAGATGAAAATTTATAGCCCAGCAATCCCATTACTGGGTATATATCCAAAGGATTATAAGTCGTTCTACTGTAAGGACACATGCACACGAATGTTCATTGCAGCACAGTTTACAATAGCAAAGATCTGGAACCAACCCAAATGCCCATCAATGATAGTCTGGACAGGGAAAATGTGGCACATATACACCATGGAATATTATGCAGCCATCAAAAACGATGAGTTTGTGTCTATAAATGTAATTTACCACATAAACAGAACAAAAGACAAAAAACACATGATTATCTCAATAGATGCAGAGAAGGCCTTTGATAAAATTCAACAGCGCTTTATGTTAAAAACTCTCAATAAACTAGGTGTAGATGGAATGTATCTCAAAATAATAAACACTATTTACAACAAACCCACAGCCAATATAATAATGAATGGGCAAAAACTGGAAGCATTCCCTTTGAAATCTGGCACTAGACAAGGATGCCCTCTCACCACTCCTATTCAATATAGTATTGGAAGTTCCAGCCAGAACAATCAGGCAAGAAAAAGAAATAAAGGGTATTCAATGAGGAAAGGAGGAAGTGAAGTTGTCTCTATTTGCAGACGACATGACTGTATATTTAGAAGACCCCATTGTCTCAGCCCAAAATCTCCTTAAACTGATAAGCAACTTCAGCCAAGTCTCAGGATACAAAATCAGTGTGCAGAAATCACAAGCATTCCTATACACCAATAACAGACTTAAGGAGAGCCAAATTAAGAGCGAACTCCCACTCACAATTGATACAAAGGGAACAAAATACATAGGAATACAACTGACAAAGGATGTAAAGGACCTCTTCAAGGATAACTATGAACCACTGCTGAAGGAAATAAGATAGGACACAAACAGATGGAAAAACATTCCATGCTCATGGTTAGGAAGAATCAATATTGTGAAAATGGCCATACTGCTCAAAGTAATTTATAGATTCAACGCTATCCCCATCAAGCTACCTATGGCCCTCTTCACAGAACTGGAAAAAAACCACCTTAAACTTCATATGGAACCAAAAGAGAGACCGCATAGCCAAGGCAATCCTAAGCAAAAAGAACAAAGCTGGAGTCATCACACTACCTGACTTCAAACTATACTACAAGGCAACAGTAATCAAAACAGCATGGTACTGGTACCAAAACAGAGATATAAACCAATGGAACAGAACAGAGGCCTTGGAGGCAACACCACACATCTACAACCATCTGATCTTTGACAAATCTGACAAAAACAAGCAATGGGGAA
>CAUYQU010105297.1:0-20045 GCA_963574635.1 Cheracebus regulus
TGATGCCTCTGGCTTTGTTCTTTTTGCTTAGGATTGTCTTGGCTATGCAGGGTCTTCTGTGATTCCATATTAAGTTTAAAGTGTTTTTTTCCAGTTCTGTGAAGAAGGTCATTGGTAGCTTGATGGGGATAGTGTTGAATCTATAGATTACTTTGAGCAGTATGGCCATTTTCACGATATTGATTCCTTCTAACCATGAGCATGGAATGTTTCTCCAACTGTTTATGTACTCTCTTATTTCATTGAGCAGTGGTTTGTAGTTCTCCTTGAAGAGGTCCTTTACATCCTTTGTTAGTTGTATTCCTAGGTATTTTATTCCTTTTGTAGCAATTGTGAATGGGAGTTGGCTCTTGATTTGGCTCTCTGTTTGTCTGTTATTGGTGTATAGGAATGCTTGTGACTTCTGCACATTGATTTTGTATCCTGAAACTTTGCTGAAGCTGCTTATCAGTTTGCAAAGATTTGGGGCTGAGATGATGAGGTCTTCTGGATATACAATCATGTCATCTGCAAATAGAGACAGTTTGACTTCCTCCTTTCCTAATTGAATACCTTTATTTCTTTTTCTTGCCTGATTGCTCTGGCTAGAACTTCCAATACTATGTTGAATAGGAGGGGTGAGAGAGAGCATTCTTGTCTAGTGCCTGATTTCAAAGAGAATTCTTCTAGCTTTTGCTTGTTTGGTATGATATTGGCTGTAGGTTTGTCATATATAGCTTTTATCATTTTATGATACGTTTCATCAATACCTAGTTTATTGCGAGTTTTTAGCATGAAGGGCTGCTGAATTTTATTGAAGGCCTTCTCTGCATCTATTGAGATAATCACGTGGTTTTTGTCTTGGGTTCCATTTATGTGATGGATTATATTTATGGATTTGCATATGTTGAACCAGCCTTGCATCCCCGGGATGAAGCCTACTTGGTCGTGATGGATAAGCTTCTTGATGTGCTGTTGCAGTCTGTTTGCCAGTATTTTATTGAAGATTTTTGCATCAATGTTCATCATGGATATTGGCCTGAAGTTTTCTTTTTTAGTTGAGTCTCTGCCTGGTTTTGGTATCACGATGATGTTGGTCTCATAAAATGAGTTAGGGAGGATTCCCTCCTTTTATATTGTTTGATACAGTTTCAGAAGGAATGGAACCAACTCCTCTTTGTATGTCTCCTAGAATTTGGCTGTGAACCTATCTGAACCCAGACTTTTTTTGGTTGGTAGGCTATTGATTCCTGCCTCTACTTCAGCCCTTGTTATTGGTCTATTCAGGGTTTCACCTTCCTCCTGGTTTAGTCTTGGCAGAGTACAAGTGTCTAGGAATTTATCCATTTCTTCCTGGTTTACTGGTTTATGTGAGTAGAGCTGTTTGTAGTAATCTCAGATGGTAGTTTGTATTTCTGTGAGATCAGTGGTGATATCCCTGTTATCGTTTTTTATTGCATCTATTTGATTCTTCTCCCTTTTCTTTTTTATTAATCTGACTAGTGGTCTATTTTGTTGATCTTTTCAAAAAACCAGCTCCTGGATTTATTTATTTTTTGAAGGGTTTTTTTGTGTCTCTGTCTCCTTCAGTTCTGCTCTGATCTTAGTCATTTCTTGTCGTCTGCTAGGTTTTGAGTTTTTTTGATCTTGCTCCTCTAGTTCTTTCAATTTTGATGATAGGGTGTCGATTTTAGATCTTTCCTTTCTTCTGATGTGGGCATTTATTGCTATAAATTTCCCTCTCGACACTGCTTTAAAGGTGTCCCAGAGATTCTGGTAAGTTGTGTCTTCATTCTGGTTGCTTTCGAAGAACATCTTTATTTCTGCCTTCATTTCATTGTTTATCCAGTTGACACTCAGAAGCAAGTTGTTCAGTTTCCAAGTGGTTGTGCAGGTTTGAGTGTGTTTCTTAATTCTGAGTTCTAGTCTGATTGCACTGTGGTCTGATAGACTGTTATGATTTCTGTTCTTTTGCATTTGCTGAGGAGTGATTTGCTTCCATTGATGTGGTCAATTTTAGAGTAAGTGCAATGTGGTGCTGAGAAAAATGTATATTCTGTGGATTTGGGGAGAAGCATTCTGTATATGTCTATTAGGTCCACTTGGTTCAGCTCTGCATTCAAGTCCTAGATATCCTTGTTAATTTTCTGTCTCATTGATCGTCTAATGTTGACAGTGGAGTGTTGAAGTCTCCTACTATTATTGTGTGGGAGTCTAAATCTCATTTTAGGTCATTAAGAACTTGCTTTATGTATCTGGGTGTTCCTGTGCTAGGGGTGTATATATTTAGGATAGTTAGCTCTTCCTGTGGGATTGATCCTTTTACCATTATGTAGTGTCCTTCTTTGTCTCTTTTGATCTTTGTTGGTTTGCAGTCCATTTTATCAGAGACTAGGATTGCAACCCCTGCTTTTTTTTGTTCTCCATTTGCTTGGTAAATCTTCTTCCATCCCTTCATTTTGAGTCTATGTGTGTCTTTGTATGTGAGATGGGTTTCCTGAATACAGCATACCGATGGGTTCTGACTTTTTATCCAGTTTGTCAGTCTATGTCTTTTGATTGTGGCATTTAGGCTAATTACATTCAATGTTAATATTGTTATGTGTGAATTTGATCCTGCCATTTTATTACTGGCTGGTTTTCTTTCCCATTAGTTTACTCATTTTCTTCATTACATTTTTGGTCTTTTCCAACTGGTTTGCTTTTACAGTGACTGGTACTTGTTCCTTTCTGTGCTTAGTGTTTCTTTCAGAAGCTCTTGTAGGGCAGGTCTGGTGGTGGCAAAATCTCTCAATAATTGCTTGTCCATAAAGGATTTTATTTCTCCTTCACTTACAAAGCTTAGTTTGACTGGATATGAGAATCTGGGTTGAAAGTTCTTTTCTTTAAGGATGTTGAATATTGGCCCCTACTCTGTTCTGGCTTGTAGAGTTTCTGCCGAGAGATCTGCTGTGAGTCTGATGGGCTTCCCTTTGTGGGTAACCCGAACCTTCTCTCTGGCTGCCCTTAGCATTTTCTCCTTCATTTCAACCCTGGTGAATCTGATGATTATGTGTCTTGGGGTTGCTCTTCTTGAGGAATATCTTGAGTATGTTTTTAAATTTTGAAACAGCATTACTACTTTTTGACATTTATTTTTCATCTTTTTGCATTGTGATTTGAGAATATCATCTGCATGATGTAGTCTCTAAATCCACAGCTGGTTTGTCAATACTTGTTTTGGAACCGTTCTATGGTCAGTTTTTATAAATTATGTGCATGTGTTTAAAAAGAATGTTATTCTTTAACTGTTGGGTATGGGATTCTTCTATAAGTAAATTACATGAAAGTTGTTAATTTTTCTGAAATATATTTTAAATATTTATTATTTTGTTTGCTTCATTCATTAACTATGGAAATAATTATATTAAAAACTTACAATATGATCATGGATTTGTCAATATGTAATTGAAATTAAATCAATTTTTTATTGTTTTATTTTTATTATTATCATTATTATTATTGTTTTGAGGCAGAGTCTGACCCTGTTGCCCAGGCTGGATCGAGTACAGTGGTGTGATCTTGGCTCACTGCAACCCCTGCTTCTCAGGTTCAAGAGATTCTCATGCCTCCTTCAGCCTCCTGAGTAGCTGAGGTTATAGGTGTGGGCCAGTATGCCCAGCTATTTAGGTTTATTGTTTTGAAGTTTAGAATTTTTGTATCTTCTGTGCTTTTTTTCCTAATAAATACATCTTAAATTTTACTTAAAGATTATTTTGTCAGGTGAATTGTGACTATACCAGCTTTCTTTTGGGTTATTGTTTTCTTGGAATACTTTTTCTCACACTTTTTTTTTCTGTGTTTTAAGTGCATTTTTATAAGCAGCAGAGCTAATATTTTTAAAATTCATTTGAATATCCTGTTTTAATTGGTGAGTTTATTTATATTTATTATGATTATGAATATATTTAGATTGATTTCTACTATCTTATCCTTTCATTTAGCATACTTTTTTTCTTCTTTTTAGGATTCTATTTAACTGACAGTTTTTTTAATCCAATACTGCCTGTGGTTTAAAAGTTACATATCTAAATACCATAAACGCAGTCTCCTAAAAAACAAGACATTTATTTTCTCACAGTTCTGAATGGCTGGATATCTAAGAGGAGGATGCAGGCATGACATGGTTCTGGTGAGGGCTCTTTTCTTCGCTTGTTGACTCTCCTCACTATGTCCTCATATGGTGGACAGAACGAGACAGGAAGCTCACCAATGTCTCTTTGTATAAGGGCTCTAATCCCATCATAAGGGCCCCACCCTCATAACTGCATGTAACCCTAATTACTTTGGGAAAAGGAAATCCCATCTCAAAATACTATCACACTGGGGGTTAGGGCTCCAACATAGGGATTGGAGTAGAGGGACACAAACATTTAGTTTATAACAGGCTCAATCTTTCATCTACTGTCCTTTTATGGGTGTTAAAGCCAGGCTTCTAGTTTACCAAGAGAAAGGCCCTCGGTCTCACCCCACACCCTATTACAGCATCAGCTTGAACCCTTAGTGAATCAACTGTCCAGCATTTCTAGGGTTTTTCAGGTCTTCTTATGTTACCTTATTGTTAGAACCAGAAGCCTCTCAGATTCACCTCTGATTTGTGTGACCTAAACAAGTCTTTTGAATTTCCATTCCTTTCTTATTAAAAAGAGATGAAGTACACAAGTATAATTTTCATTCATCTCATACAGTAATTCTGAGAAAGAGCAATTAGAGATAGCAATATGTTGCAAATTAAAAATGTTAAATATAGCAAAAGCAAATAGAGACTCTCTAATAATGCATTTTAATTATAATGCATTGATATAACACATTTTATCTGAGGATATTAAAGTATATTAAAACTACATTATAATTCCTTGAAGAGACCATGAATGTTTTCAATCTAGCAACCATGGAACAATTAGAGGTCATTTGGGATTTAATTGTAAATTAAGTATTATTGACTCCCTTTTTAAAGATTATAATACAATTCCTGGAGTGTTATACCATTGAGGAAGAGAAGATAATTTTTCTCAGAACATGTGTTGAGTAATCAGAATGACTGATTTCAAAGATGCATCCTATAGGGTGAGCAGTTCAAACATAAGTGACAAAGAGTTAAATATACAAATAATCTTGGTTGGAAGCAGTATAAACATTGAGAATGGATGGCCTAGGAGTCTCTTTATTGTCCTGCTATAGTCGCATGGTTTTTGGACAGATTATAGTTTTCCAATGTCTTTCTCTTTTTCTCCGGAAATAAAGAAAAAAAATGATTAGTTGAAAACATTATTTGCTATTAAACGTGAGGTCAAATAGCACCTGGAGGAGAAGGTGAATGGAAAAACGAAGTCAGCTTTCTTTGTAATTTACAAGTAGCAGAGTCTGTTTGGTGCCTCCAATTCATGGTAAAGTTTATCCTTCAAAGACCAACTAACAATCATGGAATCAAACTGGCTTCCATGGTATCCTCTAGAACAAGAATCAGTTCAGACTCAAGCCAGACCTCCCTTCGGAAACATGAATCTTTTTATTAAGGATTTATTTACAAAATTCAATCTGGGAAAGAAGATGATACCAAACATTAGGGCTAGCTTATTAAAGCTCCTGGGCATTCTTCCTGCTTGTATTTAAAGAATTTTAAGTACCCAGAAATAATATACAGGCAACTGATATGGCCATAATAACTGCTACAATATGGAAAGACTAATATACCACTCCATACACTAATCAGTTTCCAATCTTAGCCCTAATGGAACTCTGATTTGACAACTGCTAATGGTTTGATTTGCTGTACAGTTTGGTTTGGTGTTTCAGACCCTAGTGTTTCAGATCCTGGACTTCATCCTGACCCTAAAAAGCAACTGTCCTGAGTATTCAAGTGCCTGGCCACTCAGACCCTTTTTGGTATCCCCACACTATAACCAGAGTATGTTCTGATAAAATGGTGAGATATCATTGATTAATTTTTTTGCATATTGTCCTAGCCTGAGCCTGCAGGCCCAAATCAAACCAAGGCCTCCAAGTTCCAACCTCTAGTGCTTCCAATATATGTATCTCAACAATCTGATTTTATGAAGGCTCTATGCTTGGTTTGAAAGGCTCATTTTGACTTCCTATATTGCTGAGCATAATGCTACATGTGCTCGATTCCACTGGATCCTAGAGTTTTTGATTTCTTAGATTCAATATACAAGTAAATCAATGTTTTAGTATTTTGCATGCTGGCATAATCTTATCAACTTTTTATCTTACCACTATTATTCCATGCCAGAAAGAGCAGAAAGACATAAATTATATTTAAAACACTTAACAAACTTACCATATGAAAAACTCACTAAGTTGTCTTTGCCTTTTTCATTTTACCAAGGGCTAAAAATAAATTAACTGTGGACTGGGAGTGATCAGTGGCATTTGCTAACCTGCACTGTACTCCACACGCTAACCAATTTCCAGACTTAGCCCTCATGAAACTCTGCTTTAACCACAACTCCCAGTTATTTGATTTACTGTGCAGTTTGGTGTTTCAGATCCTGGACTTCACCCTAACCCTAAAGTATCAAATAAAGACAGGCTTAGCATTGGCCATGTCCTGTCACTTCCTCCCACACTGCTGGAGGTGAGCATGAGCCCTGCAATTCTAACATTTACATCTGCTTCTTGGTCCCAAGGCTGGCGCAGAGCCCATGTTTTATAGTCTGTCTTTTTCTCCTTTCCCTGTAACATGTACATTTATTTGCATGTGTTTTATCTAATAATATTGGAGTTTTCCTGGCAACATGAATTGCTCCAATAAGAATATGCAAATACGTAATCAGTCCTTGATACCAGGGAAGATAGTCAATACCTTTCCTATGGAAAATTGTTTTCTGGCTTTGAATAAAAGTATCTGCAAGGACCTTTCATCTCTCTATTCAACTACATCAAAGAAGGAGTGCTTCTAATGCATATTATAAAACTACAGAAAAGGGTTTTCTCTGACCCTTGATAACTGTACCAAACTATGTGTGGAGGAAAGAAAAGACTTCAGCAGCAAAAGAGAAAGGCATAATTGATTACACTATTAGGAGCTGTTATAACATGAAACAAACAGCATAAGATTATAAGAAGACTCAGCTAATAATGTATTTCTGACATCAATAAAATTACTTGTTTTTCATCTGCGTTGTGAAATTTCTGATTCATTTTAGCCCTGTGTATTATTCTATCACAACATGATGATTCTTATGCTTCCCAAAGCCTATCAACAGACACAGTTTAGATTCCAATTATCTCTATGTTTAGTCAAAATAGTCAGGCTTCATCTGTTTCCAGAACAATTAACGTATTTGGCTCATTACTCTGAAATCACCGAGTACAATTTAGCTCACTAAAAACGCATCCCACATTAGCTTATGTAAGGAGCATAAAGGTCCACTGTGTGATGATTTTATTCTTTCTCTATAGCAGTGAGTCAGGATATAATAGCTATTACTGTTGATCACTATGTACCAAACACTATGCTCACCTTTTATATGCATTATTTATTTAGTTCTTGTAACAACAAGTTGTTATCCTCACCGTACTGATTTAGAAGCTTACCTAGAGTCATGCACCTAGGAAGTGACAGAACCAGGACAGTCCAATTTCAAAGCCTGACATTGTAACCACTCTGCTATAAAACGTATCTGATTATACAGACTCAAACTTTAAGTCTGATGTTTATTCAGAGTATAGCTTTGTCCCTAAAGAGATGGACTCTAGTGCCTCAACCCTGACATAAGGCTGCTTTGAATGTGAAGATGGCCTTCCTTTTTATTTATTTCTCCAAGAGGATTAGTACCCTGTTGAAAATCTTTGAATGACTTTCCGTTGGTCTTGGATAAAAATCCCAGTCTATGAGTTCCTGGTGCCTGGATTTGTTTTTCTTGCCAGGCCCCTTCATTTACTCTGGTTGAACCACTATGAGTTTCTACAGTTCCTCCAATACTCCACACTGTCTCCTTCTTTGGGACTTTCTCCCATCTTCTACCCTCTGACTGAGACATTTTTTTCTACTTCTACTTTTACCTCCAGAATGAGTTAAATTTATATCTAAAGAGCCCTTCCTTCCTTGACTTGGTTCTAGCCCCTCTCAGCTGCAGATCATCCACCCAGTGGTCCAATAGGAACCCTCCCAGAAACTAAAAGGAAGCCATATCTGTCAGCCACCAGGTAACAGGCCCACACTCTGCAAACCTGGAAGTGGACTGTCATCCCATGCCAGCTTCATAGAAAAAGGCACTGGTGTTTTGGGGATTTTTAAATCCTAATGCTGAAGTCAACGAACTTCCTACTTTTTTTCTATGACAATTAAACATTAAATGTTATTTTACAGGAATAAATGGTTAAAAGGGGGCTAACAAGAAGGAGAAATTATCTGTTTAAAATCTATTTAAAATTGTATACTCTCCCATAAAAATTTAGCTATTTTCATTGCAAAGATAATTCGTGCTTATTATGAAAATTTTAGAAACACTGAAGAACATAAACAAATCACTCAAAACAGTTTCGTGAAAATCTTAGGTAACATATGGTATATTTCCTTTCAGTCTTTTTGCTGGTACTTTTTAAACATACTTGTGATAAATTTGTATCACACAAGATTGATTACAATTTTAAAACTTTATCTTTTATTATTTATAGAAAGAAGTATGCGTGAAATTACAAAATACTTTGGGAAAATAGAAAAAGTAAATTTAAAAAGTGAATACAACCACATATGTCACTACCCACAGATAACTACTATTAATATTTTGTCATATGTTCTCATAGTCTTTTTCTAGGATATTTTGTTAAGTTGTATTATGGCATAGATAGTGATTTTATAGCAGAGTTAACACAGTAATATTTACAGATAATAGAATGTTGCAGAATAATTTCTGAGGGCTGATAGTTTTCTATTTCAGTTCACCTTAGTTTACACACAAAGCTCAATAGAATAAAGCATTCTATAGCACCAAGCATTTAATTAAAACTTTCTTTATTGATTTCATGTGTGGGCTAATACACACGATCAGACTGTCAAATCAGGCTCACTCAGAGAGTTCTTATGAAGTAACAAGCCTTATTAATAATATCAGAGCATAGTCAGTCAAGAGGCATGGACAAAGCAAAGTTTGGGACATCAAAGGCAGCTCCATGGGTCCTTTCCCCTACATCAGATACGTATTCTGTGATAATAATAATAGAAGTTTCAGATAAGGCTTTTAAGATTTATCTCACATAGCAGGAAAAGTGGTCAAGTTATAAACATCTCCATGGTACACTCCAGAGAGTTGTGTAACCTGTGATCTTCTTTAGAGACTCATGTGTTATAAATCTATAAATTCTGGGCTCATTTACTAAGTAATGCTTAGCAAGGACATCCTGCTCAACATCATTAATTCGTATCATTAGATAAGAATCTTTCCTTTGAGCAAATATTAGGCCATTTACCTGGAGTTCCAAGTGGCAGAGATTAGACAGGGTTGATCTGCCTTTTTATTCCCCTATCCAAGGTAATTCCTCTCACCACCCTCAAAGAAAGCGAATGGATCACAGACGAGCTGTTTAAATGCTTTCATTCTCATGAGCAATAAGAGAAAACGGTATGGAAATTTCTCAACACATTAAAAATAGAACTACCCTACGATCTAGTGGTTTTATTACTGGTTGTATATCCAAAGGAAATGAAATAAGTATGTCGAAGAGATATCTGCACTCCTGTGTTTATCCCAGCATTATTCACAATAGCCAATATATGCAATCAATCTAAATGTCCATGTACAGATGAATGGATAAAGAAAATATGATATATGTATCTCAAATGAAATTCAATTTAGCCATAAAACAGAATGAAATTCTGTCATTTGTGGCAACTGATAAACCTGAGCAACATTATGTTAAGTAAAGTAACAAGTCACAGAAAGACAAATACTGTGTGATTTCACTCATATGTGGAATATAAAAAAATTGATTTCATACAAGTAGACAGTAGAACAGTGTTTACCAGAGGCCAGGGAGGGAAGAGGTTGAGGGTGGGACCAGAAAAGGTTGGTCAATGGGTACAAAGTTATAGTTAAGACAGGGAGAATAAGTTCTGGTGTTCTCTTACATATTAGGGTGACTATAACAAATAACAATGTAGTATGTATTTCCAGAGCTAGAACAGAAAATTTTGACCATGATCCCCACAAAGAAATGATGTGTTTAAAGTGACAGATATGGTAATTACTCTGATTTGATCATTATATAATGTATAAATGCATTGAAACATCACATTGTACCCTATAAATGTGTATAACAATATGCCAATTATAAATTTTAAAACTAATTTAAAATTTTGAAAATAAAAAGTAAAACAATATCACAATAAAAAGAGTCACACAAATATTTTGGTTTCCTAGTGTATATAAAAATTGTGTTTACACTCAGTCTATTAAGTGTACAATAGTATATCTAAAAATGTACATATTTTAATTTAAAAATTTATTTTATTGCTACGTAGTGCTAATGATTATCTGAGACTTCAGTAAGTTATAATCTTTTCGCTGGTGGAAGCTCTTACCTCAATGCTGATGGCTGCCGATTGATCAAGGTGGTTGTTTGCCAAAGCTTGGGGTGGCTTGGCAATTTCTTAAAATAAGACAACAATGAAATTTGCCTCATCCATTGACTCTTTCTTTTGTGAAGGCTTCTCTGTAGCCTGTGATGCTGTTTGATAGCATTTGATTCACAGAACTCTTTCAAAATTGGACAATCTTCTCAAACCCTTTTGCTCCTTTATCAGCTTAAGTCTATATAATATTCTAAATATTTTGTCACTTAAACAATGCTCACTGTATTTTCATCAGGATTAGATTCCATTTGAAGAAACCACTCTCTCTGTTCATCCATATGCAGCAACTCTTCATTCCTTAAATTTTATCATGAGATTGAAGCAATTCAGTCATATCTTCAGGCTCTACTTCTAATTCATGTGGCTGTACCAAATTTTCTTCACAGAAGCAGTAAATGGAATTTCTGTCGTGTCCCATCTTCACCAGTATTTGGTGTCTTTATGTTTTGAATCTGCTCACTTTTTAACTGGGTTGTTCATTTTCTTGTTAATGAGTTTCAAGAGTCTGTGCATTTAGTTAGTCGTTATTATACTTTCTATTCCTAAAAGTTATATTTGACTGTTTTAAAAATTGGCTGTGTAATTTTTTACAGT
Organism: Cheracebus regulus; assembly: GCA_963574635.1. Lineage (NCBI taxonomy): Eukaryota > Metazoa > Chordata > Mammalia > Primates > Pitheciidae > Cheracebus > Cheracebus regulus. The sequence goes on from CAUYQU010105297.1 coordinate 11,210, forward strand.
TTCCTATTTACAGATATTTTAATGCTTTTCCTTTGTTAAACTTATAGAACATAATTATTTAAAATATTTGCTGACAATTCTTACCTATATTGTCTTATGGCTTTGTTTCTGCCACTTCTCACTCATGGTAGCTTGTTTTCTTGTGTGCTTTGTCATTTTTGACTGTGTGCTGGAAATTGTCCTTGAAACATTATTTGCGGAGAATCTTTGAGGCCTTGAATAGAGATATCTTCTTTCAGAAGCATTTATATTTATATTAATGACAAAAGCCTAGAGGTATTACTAGCCTTAGACCAATTTAGACTAAAATTAAACTACATTCATGACTTAATATTTTTTGAACTACTTAGGTGATGTGAATAGGGACTGCACACCTTCATAATAACTAGTTTATAAATATAGAGTCTAAGGAAAAAAATTTTATTTCTCCTCTTCTTTGCTTAGCACAAATACAATCACCTGGGTTATTTTAGGTGGTGACGGTGATGAGTTCACCTCTTCTTATTCTTATCATAATAGTGTGGCTATTTGGAGTCTCAGCTTAATGTGGGAGGGATCCTATTTAACCCCCCATTTCAGCATGTCCTGGGACTTGATGTCAAAATCAAAGTTCACGGTTGCAGAAACTGGCAAAGGCTGTGAAAGATGATGGTACTGCATCTCTGGGTCCCCATTTTCTTCATAGTCCTCATAATTCCGTACTCTCTTATCAGTTCTTTGGTGTATTTAAGTTTTTTAAATTATTTGATCCAGAATTTTTAGTTGCTAAGGGTATTTATATTTGATATAGAAAGCTCAGTTCTGCAAGGGTGTTGGCCCTCACCTACTGGTTTGCTTTAGTCTCAGAAATGAAAGTGTCCCTTGTGGTCTTCTGAATCTTCCAGCCCTTCCATATCCTTTACCTTCCTTTCACCCTGAAAAGTTGTTATTATCCAGATTTCTGTTCATGGCATTCTTTTTCATTTGAATATTTTTCTCTTGGTTTGCTGATAGCCACTGGTATGGGCTAACTTATCATCTGCAATGCAACATTCCTCTGAGCTAGACTTTTCCTTGTGGTTGTGCTTGCCTGCATCTTACTGAACTTGGTCTTTTCTTAAAGCAGCTTCTCTTTTTGTCATATTCATCTGTGAAACAGCACCATTTTCCTAGGCATCATTCTTAACATGTTGAGTCACATGTAGAGTTGTTCTTCATGCTGTGTAGTCCATGCCTAACAGTGCTTCTCCCACAGGCCTGCTGTCCCCCAATCTTTTCAGCTCCCCTCTGAGCCCCCAGATCCTTCTGCCTGGCTCCCTTCTCTGTAATCTTCCACCTCTGGTCTGTTCTGAACATTGCCTCCATCATTGACATCCCTGTTTCAGAAACCTTCCATGAATTCACATGGCTCAGTAGAAAAAACCCAGACTCTGTAACCAGCTTTCACTTCTGCCCTATGTCATCTGCCCTGATGCTTTCTTTCAGGCTTGTACCCCACACCACACAGGCATCAGGCCAACTTAATAACTTGCAAATCTCTGAAAACTTTGTATTTTTCCTACCTCCATACTCTTGTACATTCCATTTATGTTCTGGAAGAGTCTCCCTACTAAATCTTTCTTGAAATCTAATCATGCTAGACCAAATTCTAAATGTCACTTCCTCCAAAAAGTATTTCCTCTTCCTCTTAGCCTTCTTTTATTTTTTAAAACAAATATTGTGTGCATTTCAGTTTTATAACATGATGTTATGGGATACATATAGATTGTAAAATGGTTACTCTAGTGAACCAAATTAACATATCACATCCTTTTTTGTGACAAAAGCAGCTAAAATCTACTTATTTTTAAAAAGCTCTTAATATAATATAATTTTATTAACTATAGTCTTTGTGTTGTACATTTGATCACAATAGTCAAGGTGTGAAAACAACCTAAGTGGCCATAGATGTGATATATACATTAACACAATAGAATATTATTCAGCCTTCAAGAAAATATGATATACATATACACAATGGAATATTATCGTGTATATGTATATACATATACACAATAACATTAAAGAAAATGTGATATAGACATAAACACAATAGAATTTTATTCAGCCTTAAAGAAAATATGATATACATATACACAATGGAATATCATTCAGCCTTAAAAAATGAAGGAGAACCTGCCACTTGCCATTCACCATATGAATGAAGCTGGAGGGCATTATGTTAAGTGAAATAATCCACAAACAGAAAAAGACTGCATGATCTCACTTAAATTTGGAATCTTAAAAAAAAAAAAAAAAAAAAAAAGGTAGGGAGATGTAGATCACACAATACAAAGTAGCTGATACCTAATCTTTCTTTTCACAATTCATATAGTTCAACCTAATACTGTAGTCATTAGGTTGAACCCTATGAAATAGAAGTTTTTATAGGTCAAAAGTGTTTGTACATTGGCAATTTCATATGAGTCAACCTAAGACCTAGTTCTCTGCATAGAATTAACATGTGCCTAATAAATATTCACTTAAATGTGTGAATTAACATTTTCAGAAAATTTAACAATGCCATGCAACAATGAATGAAGGCCTAGCTTAATACTTTCAAAGTAAGGAGTATTAAAACCGTATATCTCTAAATGTATGAGGAATTATATATCATATGTATGTATGTGTGTATATATATTATACATATAATATATATTATATATATATAATTATCAAAAGAAATTAGAAGGCACTGTGTCTAGAGTGACTGGAGTGCAGAGAAGAATAAGGACAGGGAAAGTAGCAGTTACTAATGCTTGAAAGTAGCAGTTACCAATTGCTTGTAGCTCACATATGTTTCATAAAGCTGGATGGAAACTGATAACCTGTGCATACACCCAAATGTACTTTGAACTAATTGACTGCAAGGGACTCTTTAAGAACAAAGTGTTATTATTGGAACAATACTATTGAAATATCATGTGGTAATTGGAAAATAAAGTCAGGGACTGCAATTTAATTTAAAAATTGAAGACAATTCATTTAAATGCTCTCTTGACATTTCACTTCTTGCTAAAATCTACTTTTAAAAGCCAAACTAACTAGATTGTCCATTAACATGGATCATATCAGCTAGATAATTGCCAAAGCTCCATCTTACTTATGCCATTTGGATGCAGCATAATATGAAAATAAGGACAATGTACCTTGATGCATAACACACACTATCCACCTTTCCATGTAAACTTCTTTTACAATTTTAAAAAAGTGGTTCTCTCTTCCTGAGCCTTGATTCAACTATGTCCCTACTATTTTACATTACATAAGCATGCAACAGAGCCATTAGCAAAGACTTCTCTGATGTGATAAAAGGAGGGCTGCTGCCTTGTAGCAGTGTACACTCTTATGAAGCCAAGGACAGAGTTCATAGATAAATATGAATGAGACTGAAAACATTGCCTTAGTAGTAGTATCAGTAATAAAAGACCCTGAACTGGAAGGCAAAGTCTGCCTTTCTTTGCTAAATTGGCCAGTTCAATTTATCCAGTTATCTTATGACTGAGGTCTTTATCACCAGGGAAACGAAGAGTGTACTTTGAGCTCAAAGCAAATCTTCTGCAACCTTCCCTGTAAAAATAAAATGAGTACATTTGGTACCACCTGCATAACAGGAATAAACAATAACTGAAAAAGATGTGTAAAATTTTGATACTTTATCCAATGAACTGATAGACATCCAACTACAGGAGTCTTGACTTTTGACAGAATGTGTTCTAATAAATATGGGGATGTTTTTGCTTTATGTGGCATTGTGGTTTCTTTCTTTTTTAATTTGCTCAATATTGTGTGTGTTTGTTAGACTATTGGTGGAGAGACCCTAGAATCTCCTTTATTTCAAACCAGAAGAACTCTCAATGTATATCCAGGATATCCAGGATATGTGATGACATATGTGCTTTTGAAGCATGCTTGCTGAGGAAAAGTAAAATCACTGAGTCAAAGCCCCAAGTTTGATTTACAACTATTACTAACAAGGTATATAATCTTGAGCAAGCTTTTTAGCCTATTTTTAAAAATCTAGTTTCACTTTCTATAAAATTAAAATGAGACTCTGGCCTTCTATTTTATTCAGATGTTGTAAGGATTAAAGTATATTTCATAAAAACCCATTATAAAGTGCAACATAGCATGCATATATCAGATATTGCTGTTAATTTCTCTTACAGAAATGTTGCAGGACTTTTCCTTAGTTTGGCTAAAGACTAGGTTTTTGTCCATTTCACGGCCAGGAAAATTTAGGTTCACAGACAGTTTAAAGGGTGACTAAAGTTGGGTTTTATTGGGTGAAAAGAGGGGGAAGGGGGAGCGACAGGGATCCTTTGCAAGGCCAGGGTCCCCTGCTAGAGCACTACCGTCTGCCACTGGAATACCAGGTTCCACACAGAAAGAGGTGCGGCCAGGGTCGTCCCAGCTGCAAAGCTCAGGAACTTCCTGAGGCTCCACCTCAGTGGGCAGGCTGGTTGGAGTTTCTCCAGGGACCTTCTTTCACCTGGCTGTTTCAGAAAGATACAAATGTAATGAGAATAAAGAATACTTTGGGAACCATCAATGTTATGCAACCCTTAATAACAGGTTGGTTTTATTTCCCAAATTACTTTCTGTTGCCGTTCTGCTGCTACATTATTCAAACCATTAAAGGAAGATGGTATGTAGTGTGAACAGAGTTATGTATGGCCTCTTATGTAATGCAAGTGGGATCTCTGTTCCGATTGCAGCATTATATCCTCTCATTATAGCATGCACTATAAATCTTCTTGTATACAGGAGGCAGGATTGGATCTTCGGGTAATCTGTGAATAGTGACACTCTTTATAGCAAGGTTATCCTCTGTTTTTGTCATGGTGGGGAGAGTTTCTAGAATACATGACACTAAACCTCCATTGACAGTTAGATATAATGATGAGTAAAAAATTGATTTCTATTCCATGGAGCAGATTCTAAAAGGGGTGCAGTGAGGAAGCTACACATCAAACAAGATAGACTGAGAAGCATAGATAACACCAAGACAACTAATAATAAAATAACAATATCTTACACTTCATTAACACTTTTTGGTACCCCCACCCAATGCAAAAAGCACAAACAAAACCCATAGCCTTCTCATGAATGATTTCATTTGATCTTCACAACAATCTCATGGAGTAAGCAGACAAATTATGCTTATTGCCATTTCAACAGATATTTGGAGGGTTAAGTGACTTGACCAAGTTCACAGAAATTTTCTCATTCCTCCTATAGTTCTCTTTCTAATATTTCTCACTATGCAAAAGGCAGACAAAAAACATTCCAGTAAATATGTTGCTTTATAAAATGTTTGTGTCTTACTATCTCAAATGAAGCTTGAGACTAGGTGAAGAGAATGTGAAGTGAAAGACAAAAACACCAGAATAAGTTCTTCAAACTGCATAAAATTGTGACGTATTAGGTTTACACATAATGTTTGAAACAGTCATCTAAGATCAGTGTGTAGCATTCATTTGAAATTTTTATAATTAAAATGATTTTTAAAAATAAATTTACTATAACTTTTGTGTAACCACTTTAAGATGCATTGAAATGAAAGATGTCAACTGATTTTTAGAAACTATTTTCCAGTGATCTGGATGGCTCTGACCACATGGTCATACACCCTCAAATGTCATATACTTGTGCTGTTTTCATGCCACTCACACCAAAGAAATAAATGATTAATACATGCATGTATGGCTGAATGACTGTTCAGAATTTAGAATTTATCAGATAGTTTTCTAGGTTCTTTCATAAAAATTATATCTCTTATGTTCTGAGGAAAGCTTAGGTTTTTCAAGAGAGAAAATTACAAAAACAAAATAGAATTGAAAGTCCAGAAATAAATCCATTTATCTGTGGTCAATCTATTTTCAACAAAGATGCCAGGATCATTCAGTGGAGATAGAATTGTCTTTTCAATAAATAGTGCTGAGACACTTGGATACCTACATGCCAAAAAAAAAAAAAAAAAAAAAGAAAGAAAGAAAGAAAGAAATATACCATTATTTTTTTTACCATATAACAAATTAACTGACAGCTAGGCACAACGGCTCATGCTTATAATCCCAACACTTCAGGAGGCCAGAGCAGGAGGATTGCTTGAGCCCAGGAGTTTGAGATCAACCTAGGCAACATAGTGAGACCTTGTCTCCACAAAAATAAAAATTAAAAAATTAGCTAGGCAGGGTACCTGTAATCCCAGCTACTTGGGAGGCTGAGGTGGGAAGAGCCCTTGAATCTGGGAGGTTGAGGTTGTAGTGATCCACAATTACACTACTACATCCTGGGCAACAGAATGAGACTTCGTCTAAAAAAAAAAAAATTACTTATGATGGAAAAAAGACTTATGTGTAAGAGCCAAAACTACAAAACTCTTAGAAGAGAACAGAGGTATAAATCTTCATGACTTTAGATTTGGTCATGGATTCTTAGATATGACACCAAAAGCACAAGCAACCAAAGAAAAAATAGCTGATTTTTGAAAAATCAAATTTAAAACATTTTTTGCTCCAAAGGACCTCATCCAGAAATTGGAAAGACAACCCAAAGAATGGGAGAAAATATTTGCAAATCATATATGATAAGAGGCTCATATTTTGAATATATTAACCCCTAACAACTCAATAATAAAAATATGAATAATCCAAATAAAAAATGAGGAAAGGCTCTAACCAGGCCTTTCTCAAAAAAAAAAAAAAAGATATACAAGAGGCCGATAAACACATGGAAAGGTGCTTGACAATTAGTCATCAGTGAAATGCAAGTCAAAACCACAATGAGATACTTCTTTGTACCCACTGTGATGACTGTAATAAAAGAATGAGACAATAACAAATGCTGGCAAGAATGTGGAGTTGAAATCCTTGTATATGGTTGGTGGAAATAAAAATAGTGCAGCTATTATGGAAGACAACTTGGCGGCCCTCAAAAAATTAAATATAGCATTACCGTTTGATCCCACAATTCTGCTTCTAGGTATATAGCCCCCTAAAAATAAAAACTTATGTTCACTAAAAATAAACTTGTATATGAATATTCATCTAGCATTATTCATGAGGTGGAAATAACTCAAATGTACATCAACTGGAGAAAGAATAAGCAAAATATGACATATCCATACAATGGAATATTATTTATCCATGCTAAGAATTACCATAGAATTTAGAAATTGCACCCTTGGGATTTATCCCAGAGAAATGAAGCCTTATTTTCACACAGGAACTTGTGTATTAGTGTTCACAGAAGCTTTACTTGTATCAGTTAAAACTAGAAACTATACACATGTCCTTCAAAGGGCAATCAGTTAAACAAACTGTGGTTTATACCATGGAATACTACCCAGCAGCTATTTGGATGAGCCTTAAAGAAACTCTACTGAAAAAAAAAAAAAAAGCCAATCTCAAAGGGATACATAGTTCATAGTTCCATTTATGTAACGTCTTTGAAATAATATAGAGAGATGAAGAATGCATTAGTGATTGCCAGGGGTTAGGAATGAAGAATGGAGGAGAGGATGTGGCTATAAAAGAAGAACATGGGGAAATCTTATAGTACAGTTATGTATCTTGATTGTGGTGGGGGTTACTCAGGGCTATATGTGATAAAATTGCCTAGAACTGTATATAACACATCGAGATAAATGCATGTATACCTGATTAAATCTGAATAAGCTTTATGGATTGAAACAATGTCTATTTCTTGACTTTGATATTATAATTTAGATGCATAAGATGTTCACATTGTGGTGGGGAGAGGGAGGGAATACTCAGGGAAGGATCCAAGGGATTTTCCTGAGTATTTCTCTGCAACTCATTATGCATCTATAAATATTTCAAGATAAAAAATTTAAACAATTTTTAAAGGGATGTGAAAACAAGATAATAGGCAGAAAAAGTAGTCAAGGTGTTTGTGTGTGTTCTCATTTGCATGCCCTGCACTGAGAGTGTTTCATTAATAACCACGTGGAAGCTCACTGCTGCTATATAATGTCATTACTCTGGGGCTGGTCCATGAAGTACTTTGGGGCAAAATGGGACACAGGATAATTCTGTCTCACCTCTTGAGTTAAATGACGTTCCAGGGTCTCCAAAGTACTGTTGGTTTCTCACTATTTTCCATGGTGGGATGAAACTATTCTTTCTCCTATTTCTATGTTCTTAACTAAGGTAAAACATTTTAAGTTGAAACATAATACAAGGGGAACAAAACTAAAGCCCACTGGGGACTATTAAAAAATAGAATGTCATGTAGCCATCACAGTAAATGAATGAATCTCAAAAATATAATGTTGAATGAGAAAAAATTGCATTGTAGAAGTTGTATATTGTAAGGTACAATTCATATAAATTTTAAAACATAGATTCATACAAATGAGATAAAAGTTTAAAAATATGAAAGTTCAGATTAGTGGTTCCTTCTGGGGAGGAAAACAGCAGTAATGAGGGGCTTTAACCTGTATCTATAATATTTCAGATTTTTAAAAAATGTCTAAAAAATGATAAGCTTTGATACAGTTGGGTGGTAGGGCCTAAGTGTTGGCCATATTTTTATCTGTGCTTCATTGTGTGCTGGAACTATTTTATTTTATTTATTTTTTTTTAAAAAGAATGAAAGAGAGAAAGGAAGAGGAAGAGATTTTAGAAAAAGAGAGAAAAGGAGAAAGAAAGAAACATCAAAAGAAAGAAAGAATGAAAGAGAAAGAAAGAGGAAGAGATTTTAGAAAAAGAGAGAAAAGGAGAAAGAAACCACAAAAGAAAGAAAAAAATGAAAGAGAAAGAAAGAGGAAGAGATTTTAGAAAAAGAGAGA
>CAUYQU010105298.1:0-33838 GCA_963574635.1 Cheracebus regulus
ACACTCCAGTCTGGGCGACAGAGAGAGACTCCATCTCAAAAAAAAAAATCCCAAACTAGGAATTTAAGCATCATCCTTTATCCTCCTTCATTCCCTGCATCCAAGTCATACATTCTAAAGAATTTTGCTCCGTCTGCATCTCTTAATGTATTCAGTTTCCTTTGTCTGTCCTCATTGCCATGGCTTTCGTCCATACTACTATCGTCTCTTGCCTGGGTTCTTAATAGTCATCTCACTGTTCTTGCAACTACTTTTGCCTGTTCCTGATCTATTTTGGACACCGTTGCTACAGTAAGCCTTTATAAGTACAGATTGCTATTGCTTTGACACTCAAACACAATATTCTTACCAGCTCTACATGTGAGTGGCCCCTGTATATATCTCTAGACTTGCTACATTTTACACTTTAACATGTGGACCTTTCTGATCTTCCAAAATGGCGTGTTCTTTCTGTTTGAGGATTTCTTGGAAAGTCCTTGTACATGTTGTTCTCCTCAGAACACTCTCACTTTCTCTTCTTCCTTAGGCAACTATCATTCCTCCAGGTCTCAAGTGTTATTTCTTTAAGCAAGTCTTCCTTGTCCCCTCTAGTGAGGATTAGGCAATCCTCTTACATTTTTTCCATAGGACTATGAACTCCTATATAATATTCATTGCTATTGTGATTTTCTGTTCTGTTTGTTTCTTCTGTTATATCACAAGACTCTATAGGCAGGGGCACTATTTGTCTTGCTCAGTGCTATCCTGTAGGCCCAGTACATAGAAGCACTTGATGCACATTTTATTTCTGGAAGACGGAAGAAACAAGAGAATGAAAGGATGAATGTGCAGAGGGCAAATAGCAACTTTATTGACCGACCACTCAGAATTCACGAACCTAGGCTGTTGAGCCCTTCTGAAGGAAATTATATGCTAAATTCATGGGATATTCTTTCAATTCCTACACAGTTTATTTTGAAATACTCTTGAATTTCTTTACCCACTCTATCTTTTCTATACTTATTCTTAGGCAACCTAACTCCTAGTTCAAAGAGAATATGAAAATCATGGGCAGTTACCCAGTGTGCACACTGACGTTCTTTCTCTCTGTCTAGTGGATGAGGCTGCCATCCTCCTGGTCAGTCCCTCTGACTCTCGTCACACCACCCCATTCTTTCACCTCCCATTGGTTGTCCATTTCCTCACTTGTATCCTTAGCCTCAGATTTTCTGTTTGTCTCTCCCCTATTTGTCAGAATCTTTCCTAGCTTATACATCTTCACTCAACTCTGCATTCCCATGTGTTTGGTGACCTGCTCTCATCTTCCTACCTCTATTTTTTTTTTTTTTTTTTTGAGTCTGAGTTTCGCTCTTGTTGCCCAGGCTAGAGTGCAATGGCCCGATATCAGCTCACTGCAACCTCCGCCTCCCAGATTCAAGCAATTTTCCTACCTCAGCCTCCTGAGTAGCTGGGATTACAGGTACCTGCCACCACGCCCAGCTAATTTTTGTATTTTTAGTAGAGACGGGGTTTCACCATGTTGGGCCAGGCTGGTCTCAAACTCTTGACCTTAGGTGATCCACCCTCCTTGGCCTCCCAAAGTCCTGGGATTACAGGCATGAGCCACCACACCCAGCCGTCATATGTCCATTTTAGAATAAGCTTAGTAAAATGGCTTGTATCGCATCATTTGATTGAATCTGCTTTTGATGAGGTCATTAATGGCCTCCTAGTTGTTAAATTAAAGGGATACTTTTCATGCCATATGTGATTTTCTTGGACCATATCCTTTTAAGTATGTTTAGATATCTTCCTGCTTTGCTTGTCCCTTGAATGTTGGTGTCCATCATGTTCCATTCTCATTCTGTACACTCTGTAAGGGCTCACAGCCATACGGTTGTTTTCAGGTACGGTATATGGATTTTGGAGTCATCATATTTTTCTAACCCAGATACTGCTTCTCTTGACATTTTGTATGAATAGAAAAAAATGTATTTTGGTAACAGATTTGTGAAAAATTGCATAATTTCTTTTTATCTGTCCCTTTTTGATTTCTGCTCTTAGTTTGTCTTTTGATATCATATTTATTTGGAGGTTCTATTCCATTTTTACTGTATTTATATTTTTTTCTCCATTGAGAATTCCAACCCATCTTTTTCTCCCTTCCCCCAAGTTTCAAAGAAAAAAAATATCTGCGATACTTTCCCCCTCTGCATAATTTCCCCACAGCAGGTTGCAGCAGTTGACAGGAGCAGAAGAGCAATTGAAGAGGAGAAAATGACCCTGTTTCCTGAAAGTAAAGACAGTTTAAGGATTGCTCACTCCTCTTCAACTGCTTTTACCAAGCTTTCTGCCTTCCCTGGGGAAGATTATGTTCCAGGTTGTTCGGTTTATCATGTCAGCAGTTTACCTGAAATAGTCTCTCACTCATTTCTGGCTCTTTTAGTAGAAAGAGTCTGCTAATAAAAAGTATCATAAGAAAGGAGGCAGTGTAGTATAAAAGTTGTCTCTGGAGTCAGACTGAACTGATGGTTCCTAGCAGTGTGACCCTTCGTAGCAGTGTTACCCTGTGCTCTCTAAGCCTTAGGTTCTTCATCTGTAAAATGGGGATAATGACAGTATTTCATTGGGTTGCTGAAGGGTTGATTAACTGATATAACTGGAAAGCTCTTAGCATCCTGTCTGCTAGATATAAGGGTTCAATAAATGCTAGTAATTGTGAGTAAGCTAGATATAATATATACCCAGCACTGTGGAAGTTAAAGCCAAGTGCCGCTGATGACTGGGCAGTGACTTGAGAGACAGCCAGTAGGACGGAAGACACTGATCTGCCGGGTCATCTAAGGTCTGAGCCTTTTATTTATTTAACTTTTCACATATAACAAGACAGCTTGGAAAAGTAGTTTCAAGACTGACCCAACATAACTATAAAAGAGGCCTGTCATACACTGTTGAAAGCAGCAAGCTGTGTCGGAAGCCTTTTCCATCTGATTTGAGCTCCGATGGTTCCTGCATCACTGCGGACCTTGTCCTTGCTCTTCCCAGCCCTGATCTGTCTCCCCATGATTTTGGCTGGTAAGCTTTGGCATAACTTCCCAACTAACTCTCTTGGCTGAGCAGTTAACAATAGCTTGGCCCCTGCTTAGTTCTGGCACATGGTTCTCAGTTAACACCTTTGGCTCAGTGCGTCAGACACGGGTTCTGCTACCCACGTTGGCCTGTGACCCAGGGCCATTTTTTTTTTTTTTTTTGAGATGGAGTTTCACTGTGTTGCCTAGGCTGGAGTGCAGTGGCATGATCTCGGCTCACTGCAGCCTCTACCTCTCAGGTTCAAGGGATTCTCCTGCCTTAGCCTCCTGAGTAGCTGGGACTATAGGCATGCACCACCATGTCCAGCTAATTTTTTAAAAAATATTTTTAGTAGAGACAGGGTTTCACCATGTTGGCCAGGCTGTTCTTGAACTCCTAACCTGAAGTGATTTACCCGCCTCGGCCTCCCAAAGTGCTGGGATTACAGGTGTGAGCCACCGTGCCCAGCCCCTCCTATTTCTATGGAGCATCTAGCTTCTCAGCTTAGGATCCTGGTACCTTCCTGGAGATTTTAAAATCCCACAAACACATAAATTCCTTGACATTAAGCTTCAAAGCAAGTGTGCTCCTGTAGCAATGTCCCTGGTCCTTGTGTTTAAGGGTTTTAATTAATATTGGAGTTTTCTTTCTCTAAACATAGAAACATTAATTTTGATTACTATACATTGGCTTTTCTAAGCATTGGTGCAAGCCATCTTTTAAGATCTATGGTCAAAAACAGTTTCTTAGAAGTAGTAAAAATAAATGGTTATGAGTTTGCCTGAGGAGTGTGTTCAGTGTCATTCAATTATATTGAGAACTTAGCAATAATGATAGGTCTGGCATGGTGGCTCATGCCTGTAGTTCCAGCACTTTAGGAGGCTGAGGCAGGTGGATCACTTGAGGTCAGGAGATCAAGACCATACTGGCTAACATGGTGAAACCCCATCTCTAATAAAAATACAAAAATTAGCTGGGTGTGGGGGCATGTGCCTGTAATCCCAGCTACTCGGGAGGCTGAGGCAGGAGAATCGCTTGAACTTGGGAGGCAGAGGCTGCACTGTGAGCCAAGATCGCACCACTGCACTCCACCCTGGGTGACAGAGTGAGACTCCGTCTCAAGAATAAATACATAATAAATAAAATAATAAATGATAATAGCTAACACTTAATCAGTGATTGCCATGTGTAAGGCACAATTCTGGGCACTTTACATTTATTAACTCGTTTCATCTTCCTTATGACTTTATGAGGCTGGGCATGGTGGCTCACGCCTGTAATCCCAGCACTTTGGGAGCCAAGGCTGGTGGATCATGAGGTAAGGAAAGTTCGAGACCAGCCTGGCCAACTTAGTGAAACCCTGTCTCCACTAAAAATACAAAAAATTAGTTGGGCGTGGTGACAGGAGCCTGTAATCCCAGCAGCCCGGGTGACAGTATGAGACTCCAACTCAAAAAAAAAGAAAAAAAACCTCTATTAGATGGTTATTAATCTCATACTCATGTGAAATTATTAACCCTATATAGATGAAGAAATTTAGGGGCAGCAAGATGAATTAATTTGCTCGAGGTCACACAACGGGTGTCAGAGCCATCATGCAAAGCCAGATAGTCCTGATCCTAACCTCTCAAAATGGCCACTGTGTCTTAGGACCGTGAGAGATACAAAGAACTGTACACTGAGATTACCTTCTATCATAATACCCATTTGGCATAAGAGAAATTGTTATACCATAGTGCTTCAGAGTGTGAGCTTCTGAGCCAGTGGAGTCTGGGTTTAAGTCTTGCCTTTGCCACTTTCTGGTTATGTGCCTTGGGGCAGTTATTTAACCTGTTAAACTTCGCTTTTATTTACCTGTGCAATATGTCACAACATTATTGTGACACCAATTACTGCTCCTGGCACATATTAAAAATAGTACCTATTTTTATTGGAGATATATAAGTCAGTATGTGCTATATTCTGTTTGAGGGGTACAAAGTAAATGTTAAGGGTGCCTAAAGGAAAAAATAAATTAAAAAAAAAACTTGGCTGGGTGCAGTGGCTTACACCTGTAATCCTAGTACTTTGGAAGGCTGAGGTAGGTGGATCACAAGATCAGGAGATCAAGACCATCCTGGCTAACATGGTGAAACCCCATCTCTACTAAAAATACAAAAACTTAGCCGGGCATGGTGGTGCACCTGTAGTCCCAGCTACTTGGGAGGCTGAGGTCGGAGAATTGCTTGAACCCGGGAGGTGGAGGTTGCAGTGAGCTGAGATTGCACCACTGGACTCCAGCCAGGGTGACAGAGCAAGACTGTCTCAAAAAACAAAAACAAAAACAAAACCTTTTTATTATGAAAATCTTAAGCATATAAAAATTAGAGAATAGTATAATGAATCTCCAAGTAACTTACTCAGCTATAGAAGATATCAACATTTCACTAATTTTGTTTCATCTATGTCCTCTACTTTTTTTTTACTCAAGTATTTTAAAGTCAACACAGATATTATATCATTTTACTCATAAATACTATAATACCTTGCTTCAGTAGTAAGGGCTTAAAAAATCACAATATCGTTATGATTATCATGAACTTGAAAAAAAACAAAAATAATTCTTTTATATCAGTGTGTGTTTGTTTTTCTTATTGTCTCCAAATTGTTTTACAGTGTATTTTGTTCAAATCAATATCAAAATAAATGTCTGCCTCTTAAATCTCTTAAACTATAACTCCCCTTCTTTTGATAATATTTACTTGTTTTAGAAACTAGGTCTACATTTGCCCTGTAGAATTTTTCATACCCTTGACTGGGCAGATAGCTTCTGCATAGCTGTGCAGAGCCATATGGGAGCCTGAGGCAAGAAGAAAAACCACTGATACTGGCCCTGACTTTATTTAAAATCATGTTATTATATTCATCCTATTTTTTTTGCATTCATTTTGATTTTGGAAAATATGTATTAACATATTTATGTCCATTACTATATTTTTTGGCACACCCTTAAATTTTGCACTTGAGGCAAGTGCCTCATCGCTTTGTTCTAGGCCCAGCCATGAGTTGCTTAATTTGTTCCTCTATCCCCCCTGTGTCTTGTCAGCTGGCGATTAGATCCACATTCTAGAGCTTTCCTATTCGCAATGTGGTCCAGCAGCATAAGGATCTCCTGGGAGCTTCTTGGAAATACAGACTCTTAGGCCACATCCTGAACCTACTGAGTCAGAATCTGCTTTTTAACCAGATCCCCAAATGATGTGTCTGCTCATTGAAGTTTGAGAAGCACTGAGTGGAGGCATAATTAGATTCCAGTGCAGTTTATTTGGCAAGAATGCTTATAGGCCTGTGGTGAATTCCTTACTTGTATAACTTTAAGAGGCATGTAGTGTCTGGGTCTCTTGTTATTGGTGATATCAAGATTGATACAGTAAATTCAGATGTGATCAGCTTGACCCATCCATGAGAAAGTTAGGAAGGATCACTTCTGAGAGTTCAGTAGAGTGAAATGCTTAGGAAAGGGGGCTCTAGAGCCCAGTTTTATGGATTTGAATCTTGACTTTACACAGCAATGTGACTCTGGATAGCTACTTAACTGCTCTATGCTTTGATACTCTATCTGTAAACTGGAGATAATAGTAGTACCCATTTCATTGGGTTGTCATGCAGATTTTTTTTAGAATAATGCTTGGCACAAAGAAAGCTCTCAATCGGAAATAACACTTCTTTTCTTCTTTTGTCTTTTCCCTCCTCAGCAGAGAATGCATGCTTACAAAGATATCATTTGAGTTGAGCCTTGCAGAATGAGTTGGACAGTGTTCTAGGTGATATTAGTTAATTATAGGCAGAAAATGGAAATTCACTCCCTATTTTTGGAGAGTGGCAAAGAATTAGATTTGACTGTAAAGTTGCATGTTTTCAGGAGGATGGGGAAAATCCAGTTGATAGAAGGCTTTGGATATAGGAAGTCTGTAGTATTTGGGGAACAGTGAAAATTTTTAAGGGGAAGAGAATGTCATAAACAAAGTAGCACTCAAGTTTAATGTAGCACCCCTGTGCAGGATACATTTGAAGGAAAAGAGTCTGAAGGTTAAGAGTGCATTTAAATAGTTTACACAAAAGGTAATAAAGGTAATAAAGGCCTAAGCCAGAGTGATGGCAGTAGGAATGGAAGAACTAGTGGGTGGATATGAGACTGTGATAGTGTAATGAGCCTGAGTGCCAAAGGCAGGGGGTGTGTCTACTTTGGGTTTTGCTGCTTACTAGCTATGTGGCCTTTATCAAGTTACTTAACCACCTGAACCTCTGAGCCTCGCTTTTCTTATAAGTGTAATGGGAATAATTACACCTGTTTGGCAGGTTAGTTGCAAGGATTAAATAGGTGTGTTAAGTGCCTGGTACTGTGCTTAGCTTATAGTCAGCCCTCAATAAATGTTAGTTATTATTACTAGGTAATTGACTGGGCACGTGATTGAAGGAGAGGAAGGTAGTAGAAATGATTTTTTAGCTTCAAGACTAGGATAATTGATGATATAGAAATTGCGATATACTTGTGAGGGAGAATTGGTTTAAGGAGGAGATATTATATTCTGTTTTAGATATGTTGAGTTTGAGACCCTGACAGGATGTCCCGGGGGAAATGTGTTGGATGCCAGGGGTAAATTATGCATCGTCACACATGACTAGATTCATAGATTTGCTTTTGGTGCAGATTATGGTTTCAATAATGGTTTGTACTCCATTTTTCGTTCTCTCTGGAGTTTCTGACAAAGCAGATGTTTTACCTTGACATCAGTTCAGATTAGACTCTGACTTTGCAGTCAGTGGTCTGGGGCCTGGCTGCTTCATCCACAGCTGAGCAGGGAGGTTTTGTTCCCCTCTGTGGCTTTTCCTCATTTCAGATTGTGTTGACATTTTAAGAAAGCAGTTTGTTTTGCTTTTTAGCCATTTCAAAGTTTATCTTTTTCTCTCTGTGCACAGGCTGATGCTGAAATTGGGGTGTTAATGGGTGCTATTTAAAGAAGCTCATTTATGGGCAATTAAATAACATGCCTGTCAGCCCAGATTTGATAGAGAATAGGGGAACCTTTTTAAATTTTATTTTAAGTACAATGAAGTTTAATTATATTTCTTTTTCTTTCAACTCTTTTGTTAGATTATCTAGAAAACAGATTTCTTCTTTTTTTTTTTTAAATCTATGTATTTATTTTGCTTCCTCTCCTGTCTTGGGAGTGGTGGGCTGAGATGGGTAGCCAGTATATTTAAGTTATATTCTGTATGTTAAGGGAGTTTTATATCAATGGTTTTGGATGTTCCAGGCATTACAGAGAGAATAATACAGCTGAGGCTAAAACTAGGTCCTCTGTAGGTAGTAACTGACATCTCAAACATTTCATGTCCTAGAACAGCAAAAAAAACTGACCGTAGTAGCAACTAACTTACGTGTTTATAGGCTGGAAGTTGTCCAGATCTGTCATGTATCCTGGAACCCAAAGTAAATATCATTTCATGCACACTATTTATAGAGAACAACTTGTGGGACAGAGGGACATAGGGACTCTCTCATCCTGTTCTTTCTTCTGGAGCAGCTGTCAAGATCTCTATGCAATCTGTTTTCTTTCTCTCTCTCTCTCTCTCTCTCTAATGTAAATAGATTTGAGTACTTTGTAACTGAGTCCCAATATATATTTGTTTATAATTGTATGCAAATATGTAATGGCTGATAGCACAGGAAGAAATAGTATTTTGGTTGCCTAGTAAAGATAATGTTATGCAGTATATGGAAGAACAGTATTTGGCATAAAGTATTTAAATTGGAGTGTCGAATGGAAGCAAATAAATTAAAAAGCAGAAAAATGGAAGAAGTGACTGGACCGTGAAAGAATGTCAGTGATTACGAGAATTCGGGGTAGAAAGCATTGAAAAATGGCTGGTGGTAGAAGCTCAGAGAAGGATGCCATTAGTGGCAGCCGGAGCTTTGCCTGATACTGTCTGGACTTGAGCATAAACATAGCAGTCGGTCAGAGGCGGAACTTTTTCCCCAGTGCCCACAGAACGAAGCTGACTAACATGGGCTCCTGTGAATATTAGGAACAGAAACTGATATCTTGTGGAGACCTGAGGCTAGGATAAGAGAGTGCAAATAGAAACATTTCATGTTCTAACAGGAGAAAAAGTGAGCTATGAAGACAGGCTTCCTCCACTTCCATTTCTCTTGGCCAATAGAATGAGGGGATAAACTGTAGGACCATCCTCTGGTTAATGAAAAATTCTACAGAACAGACCAAAATGATTAGCTTTGTTATGTGAGAGAAGCCTCCAGGCGATGCCATTTTTCATTAAGTCATTTCCCATCCCGAACTGGAGAGGGAACTAATTGTGTGAAGAAAACCTGAGAAATTAGAAGGTACTTGAAGTGTTCACAAGTAGTAGCTTGTTCCACTTGAGTGCATATAAGTGTAGAATACATTGGTTGGGATTTGATAAGATGGGAAGATGTGATTTGGGGATTTCTATACTGTATTTCAGGGAGCAAGAAAGAATAGGTACCTAAACTGGAGCTTCACTACAGCCTTTAGCTGCTGCTTTAGGTGAGGCCTTCCCTTTGAGGGCAGAGGTAGAGTCTTTGGCTAATACATGTTCTTGAATTAATGAATTCAAGTGGGATTAGGTTTACCTGGGCTTTTTCCTAAACCTATTTGCAGGAAAGAAAAATGGCAGTAATCACTATAGTGATAAATCATAAATTGAGGTGACTGTAAATGTGGCATTTGTCAGTACATGTGAAACAGTGGACAGCGCTTTATTGATAGCATTTTTGTCATTTGAGAATGTCTGGAGAGAACAGAAGAGAAGCAGAGTATTGAGGGGAAAATGCTGTGTTGGGAATCAGGAGACTTCAGCTCTAGGGCTAAGCCTTTTAGTAACTTCTGTCTAACAGTGGGCAAATCACCAGGACAGATGCTTTTCCAGACTAGATCAATTAGTTATTTTCTGGGAGCTCTAAGGAGATGACAGTATGCTGCTTAAGTGAACATACCAGAATCACTTAGAGCTTAGAGACATGACTTTATAGAATTACACGTGCTCTGTGTGTGTGTGCATGTGCATGTGTGTGTGTTTGCCCAAACGAGAGTCATTGCTGTATTGAACTTTGTTACTAATGAGATATTGTCAAATATTTGTTTGAGGGGTTTCATGGTGTGTGGAGAGCACTAGATAATTTCTAAGGACTCTTCCAATCTGAAAAATTTAGGTTTCCAGGAAATGGAAATTGGGCTTGGATGCCTTTTACAAAGGCATTTTATTTTTTGACCTGGCTGCTTGTAGGGCTTTCAAACTTTCACAAAAAAAAATAAAAAATAAAAAAATAAAGGTAGCAAAAACAGGAATTTTAGGCCCGAAAATAGCCGTAAATATTTGCAAGCCATGGTTAAACAGTGGGCAAATTCATGTCTCTGGGGTGAATCACAACCTCATGTAATGAGGTAAAACATTTCGGCAAAAGGCTGCTGGAGGATTGACTTTATTGAGACACAAGATGCTGCAGCCCTGTTTTGTTGGTTCATTCCTCATTCCTTGGAATAGCTATTTTGTCCACATAGATGCAGAGTTGAACAATGAACTTGCTAACTATGAACCTGACTTCCTCCCTTCTTTCCTTCCTGCCTCCCCACCTCTTAGAGCAAAAATGCTCTTGGCTTGCTTTATATTAATACTGAATATATTGACCCTTGCCTTGTTAAATATACCACTAACTAAAGAAATTTATTCAGAGGAGCCATTTGTAAACCAAAAATAAAATTCAAAGGCCTTCCCAACTCCCTCAACCATCTGAGTGGACTCCCTCCTCAGCCAGGGCACTCTAAAATTTAACCTGAAAGACTGGTTCGGGCCATGAAAGGAAGAATAGGGGTAGGAGGGACATGCTTCATTCTGTCTCCAGCCTTAATGTGAATTCCTACCTTAAATCTGATAAGAAACATTACAATCTGATTTCTGTGAAGCTTGCTACCTGGAGGCTTCATCTGCATAATAAATCCTTGGGCAACCCCTTATCTTAATCCAAACATTGCTTTCTACTGATAATAACTCTTTCAACCAATTGCCAATCAGACTACGTTTAAATCTACATATGACCTACAACCACCCCCCCATTCTGTTGTAGGACTTTTCCTTAGTTCAGCTAAAGACAGGGTCCTTGTCACACTACCATGAAAAATTAGGTTCGCAGACAATTTGAAGGGTGAGAAAAATGGGAATTTATTAGACAAAAAGGAAAAAATAAAGGGAAACAGCGAGTCCTGCTACTAAAGGCTTCCTGCATCGAAAATTGAATTCCAGGTTCCACCCTGGAACAGGAGGGGCCAGCCTGTTCCCCCTGCAAACAGCAGGAATTTCTGTAGGCTCTGCCCACCATGTGCACCGGCTCAGTGCACAGGCCAGCTGGGGTTTCTCCGGGGACCCCTTTATACTTGGCTGTCTCAATTCAAGTTGTCTTGCCCTTCTAGCTAGAATCCCCCAATGTAAATTTTTTTTTCTTTTGAGACAGAGCCTACTGTGTCACCCGGGCTGGTGTGCAGTGCTGTGATCTCTGCTCACTGCAACCTCCCAGGTTCAAGCAATTCTCCTGCATCAGCTTCCCAAGTAGCTGGGACTACAGGCACCTGCCACCATACCCATGGTGACTTTTTAGTAGAGATGGGGTTTTACCATGTTGGCCAGGCTGGTCTTAAACTCCTGACCTCAAGTGATCTGGCTGCCTAGGCCCCAGTGTAAATCTTAAATGTATTGATTGCTGTTATTATGTCTCCCTAAAATGTATGAAAGCAAGGTGTACCCTGACCATTTGGGGCAGAAGTCCTCAGGACCTCCTGAAGCTGTCTCACGGCTGCATCCTTAACCTTGGCAAAATAAACTTTCTAAATTGAGACCTGTCTAAGATATTTTGGGTTCACACCTTTGACCTCAAAATTCCTGAATGCAAGTTGGTATGCTTTTTACTAGTATAGGAGGCAGTGCTGTACATTTCTCCTTGGCATTTGATAGTAGAATTTTTAGCTCTTTTTCGTTTGCTAAACTTTTCACCATCAGCAATGCAGATGAAATTTTAATGCCATATCCTCTGTGGCCCTTACTTTCTCTCACGTCTTCTAGGCACTCTAAGGAACATTGAAATGAAGACAGTCACCACTTAATATATGGTTGTCAATAGGATTTCTTCCTGATGCTTTATGCTTTCATGACTTTAGGAAACTTCTTTGTTGCATTGGGCTAGGGAGAGGTAAGAAAATACAAGTTTCTTTGGTAGAGGTAGCACACCATGGTGTGGTTTGGCGAACAAGAAGAGATAACCTTCTTTGGTTAAATGGGGGAAGACCAGACCAGTAGGCCCTAAAATCCTTTTAAAAATCATTAACATTTTCACTGTTCCCTTGGTTTTCTGACCTGTCACGCTGCCTAAAATGGACCTTCTGTAGGCCCAAAAGATCAAGCATTCTTTCTTAGCAAGATGCATTTCCTCCTGCGTGATCAGCTGTCTTTCTGTCAGAAAGGCAGAGATGGTCACTATTTTCTCATGTTTATACGACAGAGGTTCATGGCAGCCATTATCTGTTTGGGTAGGGAGCCTGGGATATGGGGAGGGCTATGCAATGTGTAGTTTCGAAAAGCTCTCTCCCTCTGAACATACTTCTAAGATTCATTTTTGTCTTTGCTTCCATTTCTGTTCCATTCCTATTGCTCCATGGGTGACCATGGGCACAGCCACTGGCAATATCATGATTAATTATTCTAGGAAGCCTGGATAAGTTGTAGTGGTTGTTATAAACGTCTGAACTTGAAATCTATTTTGTTTAAAGCAAAAGCTGTGTTTGCATGCCCCAAGAGAAAAGCTGGTGGTAGAAATGGCTGTACAATTTGCCTCTGGTCTGTAGTGGGAAATATTCATTTTGGGAAATAGGATGGATCAATGTGGTTTTTCTCTCTATGTAAAGTTGTTATTGGAATAACTACTTATCTTATTTTGCAGTCCTAAAGTAATAAACATTTATGGCTTGGGATAAATTGAGAGCATCCCATTACCTATAGTAAGTAGTCGGAATGTTCTTATTCTTTTCAAGCCTCAGGCAGAGTGACATCAGCAGATTTTTTTCATTTTCTAATCTAGAGCCTTCTAATTTCTTTCTGTCAAAGAACCTGCATTTTAATACTGAACAGATCTGCAGGGACCCTTTTTGATATGACTACATTTTGTAGCACCTCTTTTAAATTGTATTTAACTTCAGTTCTCAAAAGACAGCATGGTGTAGTGGAAGGAACATGGGCTTAGAATTTATATAGTGTCCTGTTTTTTTTTTTGGTTGGCTTGTAAATGAGGTCTTCAGTTCACATTCAGATTCTCGAATCATTAATAATCTGGAGTTTTCTGATGACCACACTCAGATATCTTCAGCTGCAGGGCCAGTTCCTGGTGCTTCCTGGTGCTCCCTGCTTAGCCTCTTTAGAGGATACTCATTCCATTACACTCTACACACCCACACCCCACACACCCTGGAAGCTTCTTGATCTGGTAACGTTCTCACAATTTTGAATTGTTTGGTTTTTCATCCTGTACTACACCATAATGACTCTTCGTCTTGCCCTTTGGTGGTTATCACGCTGGAGAAGCATCCCCACTCATCTGTGCTTTTAGAATGCCAAATCCTCATACAAAGAATAACCTTCAGTTTCTTCTGCAGGACAAAGCCTGCCTGTCTGAGCACAGTGAGTCAATCTCTCCTGTTCAAACATTTGCCACTTATTTATTAAACAAGTATTTACCAAGTACCCTCTATCTATGAGAGTGTGCTGTGGCCTGTGAATGAAAAAATGGGGAATCTATCTACTAGAGTGTGCTGTGGGCTGTGGATGAGAAAGTGGTGAATTATCCATGATTTCGAGAAGTTTGTCATCTAGGAAGGAAGATAACGAAAGCAGTTTTTGTGTGGTGAGGTAAGGACATGGTTTTTATTGTGTTTGGCCTTTTTTGAAAAAGGAAAGGATAAAATGATGAAATCCTTCAAGATGTAAAGTTCGTTGTGTCTCTTAAGAACAGCAAAACGTGCAGTTTGCCCAGAACAGAAGCAGCATGTCGAGGGGGAATGGTAGGACATAGGGACAACTTTTCCCTGATTTCTCTACCTGATTTTTCCTTTGACTTTCAAATGAAGTACCTCTGTCACTTTGTTTGAGATTCATTTGCTGTTCTCTGTCAACTGTCCCATGATCAGGGTATCTCTTCCTCCTACTTTTCACCCTACTCGTATAGATCATCATATCCACTCCCATTCCTTCTGTTAGCATATAGCCAAGATTGCGATACAGAACTTCAGACCTGCATTTCCAGCCGTCCCCTAGACACTGCCACCTGGGTTCTTACACCATGTTGGATAGAACTCAGCTCAGTTTTCTCCCTCTCACACCTGCACTTTCTACTTCATTCCCTCTCTGAATGGCACTGCCTTCCACCGATTGCTTATTGCAGGATGTGGGCACCTTTTCTTTATTTCCCACCAGCCGTCCCTCAAATTTACCTCCTGAGTATCTACTGAATCTGTCCTCTTCTCTGTGTCCCCTCCACCACAATCCTAGTTCCAGTCATCATCACTGACTGTCACTGAGGGAGCTCTGAGGTTTCACTAGATTCGGTTTTACCTCTGACCAATGCCTTCTTCACACACTGCAGCCAGAATAAGTCCTCCAAAATGTAAAGCTAGTCACATCAATTCTCTTAAAACCCTTTAATGGCTCCTTATGGCCCTTAAGATAAAATCCACATTCCTTAAATAGCTTAAAATGTCCTTAGTGACCTGGCCTTTATCTGGCTCCTCCCATGGCACGCTGCCTCCAGCTGTCCCCAACTACTTTCTCCTTCCTAAATTGGTCTTGTTTTAGCACTTGTGGGCTTTAACATGCTGTTTCTCTTACCTAGATTCTACTCCCATTTTTGCCTGGCTACTTTTTATTTTTCCCCTAGATCTTGGCTTCAATGTCACATCCTGTAAAAAGCCCCTAATTCTCTCAAAACTAGGTTAGATGCCTCCATTCTGTGCCCCTTTTATGGAGTACATAAAAGTGAAATTGCATCATGATTGCCTGTTGAATTGTCATTGTTCCCTACTAAACTATAAACTTCACTAGGACAGGGAATGGTGGGCATATTCACCAGTGTGTCCAAGACACCTAGCAGAGTGCCTGACCTATTATTTATCAAGAAACACATCTTTTACTATGCCAGCACTATTTACCAAGAGCTCTTCTTCTTTGCTGCTTGATCCTAAGCTGCTTCAGGGCAGGACCAAATCCTATTTGTGTGCCATAGGCAGCACTTTGTGTTAAATGAGTTTGTTTCACCAACTGCCTTCAGAAGCATTATTGCACCTGATCTTTTAAAAAATATTATATGAATATACATTTAAAAATTTATATTAGATGAGACTATGTAATTAATTTTTTAAATGTGCTATAAAATGTACAATGAATGAGTAACTGCCCAAGGAGTATCACCTGAAGTTTAGAAGAAAAAGCATTAAAGTATCTGCTTAGGGCCAGACAGGCATGGGTCTAAATTCCAAGTCTGCTGTTAGCATAAAGGGGACCCGATCCAGACTGCAAGAGAGGGTTCTTGGATCTTGCACAAGAAAGAACTCAGGGCAACTTCACAGAGTAAAGTGAATGCAAGTTTATTAAGAAAGTCAGCAGGGCATGGTGGCTGCTCACGCCTGTAATCCCAGCACTTTGAGAGGCTGAGGCATGCAGATCATGAGGTAAGGAGTTTGAGACCATTCTGGCCAACATGGTGAAACCCCCATCTCTACTAAAAATACCTAAATTAGCTGGGTGTGGTGGTGCACACCTGTAATCCCAGCTACTCAGGAGGCTGAGGCAGGAGAATCACTTGAACACAGGCAGTAGAGGTTGCAGTGAGCCGAGACGGTGCCGTTGCACTCCAGCCTAGTGGGGCAGAGCGAGACTTCACTTTGAGGGGAAAAAAGAGAAAAGGAATAAAAGAATGACTACTCTATAGGCAGTGCAGCAGCATGGACCACTCAGTTGCTTATACTTATTGTTACTTCTTCATTATATGCTAAATAAGTGGTGGATTATTTATGAGTTTTCTCAGAAAGGGGTGGGCAATTCCCAGAACTGAGGGTTCCTCTCCTTTTTACACCATTTAGAGTAACTTCCTGATGTTGCCATGGCATTTGTAAACTGTCATGGTGTTGGTGGGAGTGCCTTTTAGCATGCTAATATATTATGATTAGCATATAATGAGCAATGAGGACACCAGAGGTCACTGTTGCAGTCTTGGTTTTGGTGGATTTTGGCCGGCTTTATTGCAGTTTGTTTTATCCGCAAGGTCTTTATGACCTGTATATGCTGCCTTCCTATCTCATCCTGTGACCTAGAATGCCTAATGTCCTGGGAATGCAGCCCAGTAGGTCTCAGCCTCTTTTTACCCAGCCCCTACTCAAGATGGAGTAGCTCTGATCAAATGCTTCTGACGCTACCACTTAGTAACTCTGTGTTTTTGGGCATGTCACTTTCCTTCTCTGAGTCTTGGTTTTCTGATCTGTAAAATGACAATATTTTATATACCTAATAATGCCTGCCTTGCAAGGTTTTACCAAGATCAAAGGTTTATGAAAATAACTGCCATAGTACCTGGTACAAGGTAGTTGCTCTATGAATGTTAAGTTTCGTCTTTTATTCTGACAATGGTGACACAACTGAAACATTTTTGGAATTTCTTTGTTGAGATACTTTTCAGAGCTTGCTATAGATCATCGGATTATTTCAATGGGAGAAATCTTTTATCTTTGAGAATGTGTTTGATTTTTAGGAATAGTTGGGTTCAGAGAGCAAGATCAAGATGGTTAATACCATTTTTGATATTAAACAGAGTTATGTATGATTATAATAAGATTTTTCTTTTGTAATATCAAAATTGGTATGTATTCTGGCTCTCTCACAGGTGGCATTGACAGGATATTCCATTTGGCACATTAAATTCAGGGAATTAACTATCACAAAATCTTTTGATTTTGAATAGCATTCTGATAAATTAAGCAGAATTAATAAACTCAAGAGAGCTGAAATATTTAATAATACATTTAATCACAAACTAACAATTAGAATTTTACTTCTGGCAACAAAGAACTTAGGGAAAAAAAAGATCTAACTCATTTTAGGTGCTACCTAAAGTGCTACCCCATATTCTTGTGCATATTGGGGGCTATTGTCTTTTTAGCTAGGTCCATGGAAATCAGTGTGGCTGAGCTGTGGCAAGGGTGATGTTCTTTCCTAATGAGCCTGTTGCCTTTCGGAGATCTGTCCTTCGTGGTAGAGAAGGAGCCTGGACATGGGCAGGTTATAGAGATGGGATTGCAGCTTTTACAGAAGCATAGGGGGCTTGTGCAGAAAAATCCCATAGGGTGAGTTTGTAGGAGAGATTGGAGGCACAAGATAATCAGTCTGCTAAAGGAAAGCAGTGGCCACAGGAGCATAGTTGGGAGAGGCTGGAAGCTGCGTTCCCAGGGCCCTGTGCAAGCCTGGACTGGGGGTCAGCACAGTACACGGGGAGGGCCAGTGACAATGTCCAGGTTACTATGAGGAACCTCGTATTATTTTGTTATCCAGAGGTTACTGTGGGTTCGGTGTTTTGCCTCTTCATTGTATATAAGGTCATAAATGCAAATTATTGAGTAAGCTATAAGGAGTTAGTGACATGTTAATTACTTTCAAGATACTTTGCTAGTTTGTACCCTGAATTTACTACATCTTCTAGTATATTTTTGTTGTTGTTACTGATGTTAGCATGATTCAGTGAGAGCACTTGATGGGGAGGGAAGCAAGAAGAAAAGTAAAACATGAATATGTGTTATTTCCTGTGGGGAGTCATATAAAAAAGCCACGAATATTTGTGAATCCTGGGTGTGGGGGAGAGAAGGTTGCACAACGCCCTTTGCCACCTGGGCACAGGGGAGCAGAGTCACTTTAGCCAATGGGGACTGGGCTGACTTGTGCTGGATTTCACAAGGGGTGAGTCTCCTGAAAATCTTTGTTATTGAACAGCATCAGCTTTTGGATTGATGTCATTATAATTTCAGTAAAACATGGTTCTTAGGTTTTTGTTTTGTTTTGTTTTCTTTTTCGAGACGAAGTCTCACTCTGTAGCCCAGGCTGGAGCACAGTGGCACAATCTCGGCTCACTGCAATCTCTACCTTCCAGGTTCAAGGAATTCTCCTGCCTCAGCCTTTTGAGTAGCTGGGATTACAGGCATGTGCCAGGCTAATTTTGTATTTTTAGTAGAGATGGGGTCTCACCATATTGGCCAGGCTGGTCACGAACTCTTCACCTCAAGTGATCTCCCTGCCTCAGCCTTCCAAAGTATTAAGATTACAGGCGTGAGCCACCGTGCCTGGCTGGTTCTTAGATTTTAGATTCACAGCATTAATACTTCCCTGTGGACGATGTTCTCTTAGTGAAGCCGCCTGCTTTGTGGAGTTCAGGGGTCGTTCTGCAGCCTGGCTATGGAATCACTGAGCCAGCAGCCTTTGACAGCAACTCTGGCAAAAAGCAAAGTTTACTTACTCCTTTTCATTCACTGTAAATGTCAAAATCCCATTTGAATTACTGTGAAAATGCAAAATTTAAAGTTTTCAATGTAATTTTAAAAAGTCTAGAAAGAATATAAGCAAAATTACCTTTTTTTTTTTTTCAGGTTTTCCTATAAATTGGTTATTGTTCATCTTTTCTGGGTATTTGATATCTTTACTGTTGTTAACCAAGTTGAAGTTACTATCTTAGCAGTGCCAGCGATGTGCATTAGCACAAAGTCTTAGATGAAGATTCTGGAGTTTGTAGGTGACTGGAGGAGCCATTTAAAGTGCTTTTATGGTATAAACATATTTTAGAGAAGTTGATGTTAAATAGGTGATCATATTCTGATAGAATGCTTTCATTTTTGGAAGCCAAAATTTTGCCTCATGACAAAATTCTCCCTTTATGATCTTTAGTGTCTGACGGTGATAAAAAACAAACAAACAAACAAAAAAAGTGATTAAGATAAAACGGTAGAAAAAACTAAACATCAAATTTACTTGTGGAAAATGACCTAATTTCCACTGGGTAAGAAAAATGCAGGATATGTATATTAGTTTTCTATTGTTACTTTAACAAATTACCACAAACTTAGTGGTTCACAGATTTCTTGTCTTGCATTCTGTGAATTGGAAGTCCAAAACAGCTCTCACTGGGCTAAGACAGAGTGTGGCAGGAGCTGTGTTCCTTCTGGAGGCTCTAGGGGAGAATTGTTTTGCTTTTCCAGCTTCTGGAGGCTACCATATTCCTTGACTCTCTTCAAAGCATTCTTCCACCTTTAGAGCTGGCAAGGTTGCATTTTTCTGACCGTTCTTCCATAATCACATCTGCCTCTGATCACAGTCGGGAGACTTTCTCTGTTTTGGAGCCTTTGTGGTTAGGTTGGGCCTGTCTGGATGATCCAGGACAGTCTCCCCATCTCAAGTCCCTAAATTTAATCATGTCCATAAAAATCCCCTTTCCCATGTAAAGTAGCATATCCTCAAATTCTGAGGATTAGGATGTGGAAAACTTGGGGAGGATGGGGCATTTTTCTGGTTACCATAATATGAAAATATTTAACACAAACTTTTATCAGAGTATGTATTTTTCAAATGTCCCGATAACTTATCAGGTTGTTAGGAAACTTTCACTTGGGTGTTTTTAGAGAAGAGGTGCATATATTAAAAAATAAACTCACAGATTTGGTTTGGATCATAATCTACTAAAGCTAATGATTATTCTCTTTTGTTTACTTTGATAGTGATAACCTGCTAAGGAGAGCAGCCTGTCAAGAAGCTCAGGTAATACTATTTAATGTGATAAAATTAAACCCCTCCTTATCTTCTTTGTGCAGAAAAGCTGAGCTCTTTAGGGGACTTTCAGTGTCTTGCATCTATGCGGTTTGGCTATTTTTTAGCACTGTCAGGATGAATCACGCTGGGAGCCAACTCTGAGTAGAACTCCAGGAAGTTAACCATCTGGTGAAGAGCAGTTCTGACGCCCACCCCTGTAGACTGTTTGTTTCTGGATTGGTCCCAAGAACACATAACTGGACTGGTAGAAGCTCTGGGAATTTGTTTGTGTCTGCAGTTGTCTTTGTAGATCTGGCTAACCCTTGAATCATTCCTGCTCTGAATAACCCCCAAGGATATCAGTTCAGAACAAATGTTACCTCTAAAAGTCCAATCTTCTTAAAATTGTTGATTCATATTTTTAAAGCCCATCTCCAAGCTCAACTGAGCCATATCATGTCCACTCTTATCCTAATTCCATGAGATTTTACTTAAATGTTCATTTATGTGGCTAGTTAATTATGGCTGGATTATAAATCCTTTCAAATTTAAGACCCCGTTTTTGTCCCCCATTGCAAAAATATACATTATACTTTGCAGTTGAAATTCTGTGACTGAGTTCCTTTTTGTTTTGTATCATTTGAATTTATGATGTCAGAAATGCCAAAATAGAAACATGAAAATCAAAAGTGGCAAAGGTATGAAGCATTTAATAGAAGTAGGTGGCAGACCTCATGTTTGTTTCTGAAATGTTTTCATGGATGACAGTGACAATAGACACTATAAATTAATTCTTCTCTTTAGTGATTGTTATCTAGCTGTTCTAAATCTGTGTTTTAAGAATTTGATTACTTTTTTGTTTAAATGTGTTATCTCTCATATGGCTCTAAGTTGTTTTAGAAATCAATTCAAATAAACTTTAATATTAAATTAAAGGTGATCCCTGTCCCAAGCCAGTCATTAGCAACTGGAAAATCCTCCTGGGAGGGAAACCTGTCTCTTTAAGGAAGAGTAGGGCTGTGTGATTGTAGGACCCTCCCTTTCTTGTTGAAGGTAGACGCTTCCACCTCTGTTCTGAGTTCTGTCTCCTCATACTTTTTCAGGGATGATGTTCCTTTAGTGATTTTCTCCTTCTCTATTTCTTTCTTTCTATTACTCTAATTCTCCACTTCCCCCACATGTTTAATTCCTTCCATCTCACAGATGGAAGTGGATTTGCCCTTATAGCCTCTGCTGGCTAATTTTCCTATCTGTGTGTTCTTCCCTTAACAGTTTAAATTCTTGAAAGAATGATTTTTAAAAACAAATCTCACATAAACTTAACTTAATGTAGTCTCACGTAAACTCCTTAGCCCACTGTCAAGCTGAGACTTGAGTTGCAAGTAGGTACAAACTTTAGATGTTAAGAAATCAGGGCAAGGAGGAATAATCTGACTAGCATAGGTATGGAGTCTGGTAGGCAAGAGAGCCTAGTTAGTGATGTCATTTCTGCCTCATTCCAGAAATAGTATAGATAGAAAGAGAAAAAATTACAATATTTGGAGATTTAGCAGCAAAATATTAAGGTCTAAATAAGAATGAAAACAGAATAAAAATTATAATATATCAGAAACTTCTTACCAAGATACAGTCTTTTTCTCTACTTCAGAAAAAAAAATTAATTTTGTTTTTAAAGCAAGCAATAGACAATGGTAAGAAAGGCTCCAAAATGAACTGTCAGGGAGGTGACAGATTTAGAGTAAGTTATTCAATAAAAAATCTTTGCAGCTGGGCGCAGTGGCTCATGCCTATAATCCCACCACTTTGGGAGGCCAAGGAGGGTGGATCACAAGGTCAGGAGTTCAGGATCAGTCTGGCCAAGATGGTGAAACTCCGCCTCTACTAAAAATACAAAGAAACTAGCCGGGCGCAGCGGTGGGCACCTGTAATCCCTGCTACTCAGGAGGCTGAGGCAGGAGAATCGCTTGAACCCAGGAGGTGGAGGTTGCAGTGAGCCGAGATCACGCTACTGCACTCCAGCCTGGGTGACAGAGAGGGACTCCATCGCAAAAAAAGAAAAAATCTTTGCATAATCTTTTTTCTTCCCATCTATACTTTGTACTTCCATACTAGAAGTCTGCTTTCTTGACCCAGACCTGCCTCCCCATTGAAGACCCCAATTTTTTACCATTTTGATACTTTCCTTTTCTTATTCTTTTTGTTGACCATCGTTTCCAATTCAGACGTGATAACAAGAGTTCCCATTCATTTCTCATTTGGACTCCTCACATCTAGTCCTCTGCCTCTTAATTCTACCTCATCCTTGATCCTCTCTTTAGAGCTTAGAGAGTAAAAGTTTTGGCTTTGGAATTAGAAGATGTACATTCCAGGCTTGTAATTTATCAACTCTGTAACTTTCAGAAACTTAATCTTCCTGATTCTGGACTTTATAATCTGGAAAACAGATTATTTTATACCACCTTAGTTTCTGAGAACTAAGAATAATGTGTGTAAAACATGTCAAATAAAAGGTGCTTGGTATATATTAGTTACATTTCTTTTCCCCTGCCAGTTGCTGCTATTTAGTTATCATACAGGGTTGCAAAGAAGAGAAGGCAAATAGAGTGTTAGGTTTATTTTGTATGTGTATATATATGAAGATTAACTGGTAACACAAAGATTCCTCATGAACAAGTTTTAGTGATGAGATGGAGAGAATATTGTACTCTGAAAGCTAAAGACACAAAGATTAAACTTCTCTCCTGACAGACTATGGCCTTACTAATTATATGTTTATAATAAACCTAGCCATATCTTATACAGAAAATAAATGTTATTTGCCTCTAGTAGATAAAGCAGAATTTTTTATTCCAATACAAAATAGAGCTTATTGTCATTAAATAATTCTACTTTTTTGTTGTTGTTGATAGTGTTTTTGTTAATATGAGATCATGAACATTTTTCCCCAAGGGAAGATACCATATGTGCTGCAAGTAAATTTTTTTGGAATGAAAGAATACATGTGACATTTACCAAATAAGTGAACTTTTACTGAAAACTTTGCTTTTTTCTTTTTTAGGTGTTTGGCAATCAACTCATTCCTCCCAATGCACAAGTGAAGAAGGCAACTGTTTTTCTCAATCCTGCAGCTTGCAAAGGGTAGTTCCATTCGTGACTTGTTAGATACTTGGTTTTTCTTAGGGGGAAAGACATCACAGACTATCAGGCAGCTAGTAAGATTATGTGGAATTGGAAGAACTAGGTTTAGTACTCTTCTAGCAATAAGATTCATTCGTAATGTAGAAATAACAGTTAAATGAGAAATAACTATAAAGCTAATGGATGCTCAGCAAACTTGTCTAATTGAAGTTTAATAATCATTCCAGGATTAACACCTACAAAGATGTCTTATTTGCTTGGAAGTAGTCCCCTCAGGAGTGACTGCTGTACTGCTAGGGCATAAATCATTAGGCCATTTCTGTCTACAGGATGTTCAGAGATGGCCAAGAATACTGTGGGCTTGGGAGATCAGAAACATTCTTTCCAAAAGGGATGATCCTTGAGCTAGGCCTGAGAGGAAGCAGGCAGGAGAAGACTACTCACTATTCTCAACTGAGGAAATGGTCCATGGGGCTGGGGCCTGGAGACAGGAGAGTGACCTAGTTATGGCTTTGTTATGACATAGGACAGTCTGTAACTGGTCTGGCTGGCCTGGGAAGGTCATGTGAATAAATTATGGGAATTAAGGTGTGAAGAATAGTTGAGAGTTGGGTATATAATGATTTGATCATGGCAGTTCATTGATTATACGAATGAACCACACTAAAAGGTGTGGGGAGGCTGTATGCAGGGGTGGGAAGTGGGTGTGTGGGGACTCAAAGTCTGATAAGAAAAAATAAATAGGCAAAACTTTTTTTACAATGTTAGATGCAACTGTCATTCAGCTGGAAACGTGAATACAAAGACCTTGATGGCTTTAGAATAAATAAAAATTTATTTTGAAAAAATAGTCAGAATTAAAGGATTGAGTGTTAAAAAGTGATATCTTTTATGTCCCTAATGTCCAGAACAATTCTTTTTTGCTTTTTGGGAATCTGAAAATTAGTAGGTTGGGTGCAGTGGCTCACGCCTGTAATCACAGCACTTTGGGAGCCCAAGGTGGGCAGATCACTCGAGCCCAGGAGTTTGAGACCAGCCTGGGTAATGTGGCGAAACTCTGCCTCTACAAAAATCCAAAAATTAGCTAGAAAAAATTCAAAAATTAGCCAGATGTTGTAGCATTTACCTGTAGTTGCAGCTACTTGGGAGGCTGAGGTGGGAGGATCACCTAAGCTTGGGAGGTTGAGGCTGCAGTGAGCCATGATCGCACAACCGCAGTGCAGCCTGGGTGATGGAGTGAGACTCTGTCTCAATAAATAAATAAATAAATAAATAAATTAGTAAATATGTACTAAATTGGATTCTATAAGATCGAAGTCAAATAACATTAAGGTAATAAGAACAACAATAAGAAACTTTGGGCTGGATTATAAGTGATAAGTGTAATATTGTCAAGTAAAACACAGGGTTTCTGATGTCAGTTTTTCTAGTCATTTCTTGGGAGGCAGTGAGTGTGACTTCACAGACAGGAGGACACATCCTGCTTTATTTCTTTGTAATTCAGCTGTTTAATTCAGATTGTCTAAACAGACTATTCTGCCTAACTGAATCATATCTGCTAGGTTTTGTTAGAGCGGCTTCCCTCCCCCATAAATATGCCAGTGATATTGCCTATTGATCATTTTTGTTTCATATCAGTACTAAATCATACCAACAAATCAACCAGTCCTAATATAACACAGTCAAAATATCCAAGATAATTAAATTGTCAGTGGTGGCCTGTGGCTGAAGATAACAGAGAACTCAGCATGGGTCTGGGAGTTTGAGGAACTTGATCTGTTTACTGTTTCGCTGCTTATTAGCTCTGTTATATTCTGGGAGTTAATTTACTTTTGAAATCCCCAATTTACTCATCTGTAAAATCAGAAAGGCAAAAGTACATCCTTTAAAAATGATTATGTGGAATAGGGACCTTTGATATTAAATGAAATAATCCTTATTAGGCACTATTTCCATTTCAGAATAAGCACTCAATGTAAGAAATATAAACTGCTGAATTGTTACTCTTGACCATGGGCTAGTTTTAGAGACCTAATAAATTAACAACTTGCTAATTTCTGATGAAACTTACGGCAATTTGTTTAAGCAATAACCAGTTATTTTTAATTCCTGCTTCTTAGATGTATCTACATTTTTAAAATTAATAAGCAAAGTTTTCCAAGCAATTTTAGGTTCTTTTTACATGTAAATGTATTTGCATTTTTAAAAGTAGATTCTTGTTTAGAACTATAATACCTTTATATAAAGTTAAGCTAAAATACTGCCACTGAAGGAAAGTCTTTTCTTAAGGCGTTGTCTCCTTTAACAAGGCGAATCCCTGCATGCTTCTAGAAAGCCTGAAACTCTCTGGCATCCCCCACCTTTTTTTTTTTTTAAAAGCTTTCACTATTTAATTGCACTATTTTTGTCATCATGGCTCTGCTCTGACACATAATTTATAATTTATCATGTAGCTGTTTCATTATGTAGTACTGGTTTAAAACTACATAAGAGCTTTAAGAAATAAGATAACTGTGTGTTTAGCATTAATAAATAATACATAAAAGAGTAATTATTTTGTGTGTGTGCCTGAGCCTGGAAGTTGCTGTAAGTACCTAAGGTTTTTATTTAGCCTTGGTGCTATCTCGCCCTTAATTATATAATAAATAATGTATTTCTTACTAGTAACACTTGCTTTTCAATCTTTTATATAGAATATTAGAAGGAAAAAAGTCTTCACCTTCATCTTAGAGGTTTTCTGAACTTAGAACATCATATAAAGATGTGAATAAACACCCAAATGTTCTAACCTGATTTCTTTAACTCAGCAGAGGTCACAGATTTGTGATTGATATGGCAGATTGAGACTTCTTCATAATTTTGCTTTTAGGAAATAGATCTGATCCACTTCCAGCTGATCCTTTCATATCAATCTAGTAATGAAAGCAACCCTGGAAGGAGAATTGTTTGCAGTATCACTAGCTCAGCCCTTTAATGTTGGGTTAACTCCAGAAATGGTGAGCTAGAAAGGAGAAATTTTCATTCACCCTTTTATGTTCATTCTAATAATCATTCAGAGCAGTAGAAAGGTAGAATATATTTAATTTGCTTATTATACGCTCAGAGAGGCTCTTGGAGTCTTTGCTCTGTCGCCCCAGGCTAGAGTGCAGTCGCGCAACCTCAGCTTACTGCAACCTTCACCTCTTGGGTTCAAGCAATTCTCCTACCTCAGCCACCCAAATAGTTGAGACTACAGGCATGTACTACCATGCCTGGCTAATTTTTTGTATTTTTAGTGGAGACAGGGTTTCACTGTATTAGCCAGGATGGTCTTGATCTCCTGACCTTGTGATCCACCCACCTCAGCCTCCCAAAGTGCTGGGACTACCAGGTATGAGCCACTGCGCCTGGCCCATTTGAAATATTCTTTTGGATGGTTCTTGTGAAAATTTGTGCAAGCCTCTCAATTTCTGTTTTAATTCAAAATAAGAAATGTTTTGTGTTCTATATGCCATTTGGTGGTTCTTTTTAGTTTAAAGAATATTGAGTTTGGCCTATGCATAACTATACATGCTCCTCATTAGCTGCCTTTGTAGCTTAATATAAAATGTCTCTTCTATAAAATATCCTTAAAGTTTTGTATAAAGTATCCTTAAGGTCAAAGGGTACATCTTTAGTTTAAAAATAGTATCTTTTTTAGAAAGAGGACTGAGTAACTGTGGATATAAAAGTTAGGTGTTTGACATTGATTGAAAGTACTAGATTTTTTTTCCCTTACGTAATAGTTGAAATATTTGGGTAAAAGGTCAACTAATTGTCATGTTTTAACATTAGTTTGACTTTGAGACTATGCCATTGGTGAGAGATTGTTTTGCAACTTCTGCATCCCTGGATTCCTAGGCTGTGTTTTTGAATTCTGACCTGAATTGGATAAGAGTTCAATGTCAGAATGATACGCATAATACTTTTGAAATATGCAAACTCTTTGAAGGCTGGTTTTTTTCTTATTGTAAGACATCCATGTTGTTTCCTTTTCCTCAGAATTTACATGTCCATATTTGGGGCAGGTTTATTCATTCATTTATGCATTAATTAATCAGATACTTAGTAAGTACTTTCTAAGTGTGCCATACACAACCCTAGAGGTCGGGGGATTCAAGGATTAACAAGATTTGGTATTTATTTTTGCAAAGCTTCCAGTCTAGTGCTGACAACAGTCTTGAAAGTCTCTAATCACCATACAGCGTGAAAGTCACTAACAGAGATGTGTATAAGGTACTAGGGGAGCACAGAGAGGGCATGACTGTGCCTGGGAGTTTCAGACAAGCTTCTGGTGAATTAGTAGTTTTGTCTGCTTTGTCATGTTTTATTCCTAGCTCCTCCACCTGTGTCTATCACACAGTAGGTGCTCAATGAATACTTGAGTGAATCAAGCATTGTTACCTGAATGGAACCATATCTAGTGTGTGTTCTTCCGGTAGAGGAACTACAGTGTGAACTATAAGCATCCCAAATGGATAAGAGCTTATTGCATTAGATAAACAGCAAATTCTCAGAGGCCCCAGAGTGAAAGGTTCTATTTTTCCATTCGTAGTAACTCATTACTTGTTGTTAAACTTACCATCCTTGAACAAATAAAGGAAACCTGTATTTCATGGTCTTTCTTACTCTGCCCTAAAGAAGATTCTAAGGCTTTTTGTTCTTCATCTTGATAACTCATGTTAAAATGTTTGTATTTTTTCCTTTGTTTACAGCAAAGCCAGGACTCTATTTGAAAAAAATGCTGCCCCGATTTTACATTTGTCTGGCATGGATGTGACTATTGTTAAGGTGAGGATGGCTCCAGAATGTTTATTTCACCCAAACAGCTGCCTCTTATAACAACCTCTTCTCTTGGCTTCTTAGCAAAAACTGCTTGTCACAAAAGCAGAGAAATTAATATTGTAACCTGTTCTGACAATTGATAAAAGCAGTTTGTTTTTTCCAAATAGTGTCAGCTTTTCATTTTCAGAATAGAATTGAGGGAGTCTTGGAGAACTTGATACCTTTCATCTGAGAGATGGGATTTGGAATTACATCTCTTGGAAGATGAAAGTTGTTATAGCTGTAAGAATTCTTTTACTGAAAATACACAACCTTCAAGTTTGAGTAATTTATTTAATTTCTTAGTAGTTCCACAAACAGGTAAACCATTTTCTCTCTAGTAAGGAATTATCGCTGGTGAAGAATTTTAAATGATAAAGCTTCAGAATTTGAGATTTAGTTAAGAAAAGGAGGCAAGCATAAATTACAAGGAATTGTACTGTTTCTGAAGATGCAAGACTCTACTTGTTGAAGTTTAAATGAGATATGTATGGGTAAGTACATACGTGTGTGTATATGGTGAAAACCACTCTTACTGTAGTTATAAGTCTGTGGTTGACCAATTTCTAATATTGTACACTTCCAGTAAATCATAGAAGTTAAAAAGGATCTTTTTGTCTAGTTTACCATGCAGTGTTGAACCCTCTTTTCTGACTTTTCCGGCATAATTTTCCAGTTGTTTGCCTCTGGGGATAGGAGAAAGGGGAAGAAAATTAACATATATTTGAGTACCTGTAGTATGGCAGGTATGAGACACCTTAGTATGTGAGACTGATGTTTGTTTT
This sequence comes from Cheracebus regulus, assembly GCA_963574635.1. NCBI lineage: Eukaryota > Metazoa > Chordata > Mammalia > Primates > Pitheciidae > Cheracebus > Cheracebus regulus. Next base: position 28,710 of record CAUYQU010105298.1, read on the forward strand.
TTCAATAATTGGTGAAACTCACAGGTAAAACCATCTGGACCTGGAGCTTTCCTTGATGGGAGATTTTCTGTTTTTAATGTGTGTGTGTATGTATGTATGTAGAGACAGGATCTCACTATATTGCCAAGGATGAACTCGAACTCCTGGACTCAAGTGATCCTCCTGCCTTGGCCTCCCAAAGTACTGAGATTATAGGTGTAAGCTACTGTGCTCAGCCTTTTTGCTCTTTTTTTTTTTTTTTTTTAATTCATACATTAAATTTCTTTAACAGTTCAAGAAGTACTCAAGTTTTATTTCTTCTTGACTTAATTTTGGTAAGGTAAATTCTTCAAGGGATTCATTTGTTTCATCTAAATTTTCAAGTTAATTGACATCAGGTTGTTCATAGTATCTCTTATTTACTTTTTAAATTTCTATAGCATCTATAATGTCTCATTTTCATTCTCAATATTGCTTACTTTTACCCTCTTTTTTTCCCCTCAGTAATCTTGTGAGAGGTTTGTCAATTTAATTAGGCCTTGCCAAGAACCACTTTTTGGCTTATTGATCCTCTCACTTATGTTTCATTCATTTTTGATCGTTTTTTACTGTTTCCTTCATTCTACTTTAAAAAAATTTTTTTGGCTGTGCTTTTTCTGACATTTTAACTTCAATGCTTATTTCATTAATTGTTTTCTTTCTTATTGTATATATTTAAAGCTACAAATTCCAATCTGCTTCAGCTGCATCCTGTGCTTTTTGATGAATATTTTTATTATTTATTTCTGAATATTCTTGAATTTTCCTTATGAGTTTTGCTTGATCTATGAGTTACTGAGACATGTTTCTGAACTTCCAGATCTAAAGTTTTTCTGATTGTCTTTGTTAATGATTTCAGACTTAATTGCATTTTGGCCAAAAAAATGTAGTCTATAAAATTCTAGTATTTTAAAGTTTGTTGAGATTTGTTTCATGGTCTAACACGTGCTCTGTTTTAGTAAATGTTGTATCTATGCCTAAAAATAGTATATATCGGTTATTGGATACTATGTTCTATATATGTTCATTAAGTCAAGTCTGTTAATTGTGTGGGTTCAAATCTTCTATGTCCTTACTGATTTTTTCTTCTGTTTTAACTATATAAATTATCAAGAAGGAGGTGTTAGAAATCTCCCACTGTATCTGTAGATTTGTCTATTTCACTACATAGATTTGTCCACTTTTGCATTTTGTATTTTGAGACTATGTTATTAGATGCACTAAAGTTTCAGATTATTTCAGTTTTCTTACATTTTGACCCTGTCATAGAATGACTGTTTTTAGCACAAATACTGCCTTTTGTGATAGTTAGTCTATCTTATCTGGTATAATTGATAATTTATACTAGCTTACTTAGTTTTTGCTGGAATAATTTTTATATCCCTTTACTTTTATCTTTTTTGTATACTGATATTTTAGATGTATTGTTTATAAAATCATGAAAGCAGGATATTGTAAAGGCCATTTTTCTCATCTTTTGGTTTGACAGTTTAATTCATTCCAACATTTCTGATAATTGTTGATGTATTTAGGTTTATTTCTATACCAGTTATCTATTGCTACAAAACAAACTGCCTCACTGTTTTTCTGCTTATGATTTCATGGGTCAGCAATCTCGCCTGGGCTCCTAGTGGCTGAGGAAGGGTGGTCTTTGATGGCTTTACTCACATGTCTTCAAACTGATGCTGGCTGTCCTCTGGCTCATGTGGTCTCCACTAGGCATTTTCACATGGTAGCTGGGTTCCCTGAAGTCACTTATAGACATCCTCTAATTTTATTCCTAAATACTTTTACATGTATTTTTAAACAAATAAAGATACTTTTATATTTATCTACAGTGCCATTTTCATATTTGGCAAAAGTTACAATTCTCTTATATCATCTTGCACTACCTAACCTATGTTCAAATGTCCTGTGACTCATGTATTTATAATTATTTCCAATTTAAGATACTTATCAATTATATGCAAGTACTAATATGTACATTACTTATACAGAAAATAGACATTTGAAAGGATGAGATTAAAAAATTAATAGAAATAGAAATACTGATGTTTACTTTTTATGTCTCAGTAAGAACCACTAGTCTGTACAGGGTTTGTTTTCTTTTTGATTTGCTTTTGTTTTTAAATAATCTCAAACTTATAAAAAAAAGTACAGAAATAATACAAATTTCCATATCACTTCATCCAAATTCCTCAACTGCTGTATTAACATTTTACCATGTTCACACTTGCTCTCTTTTCATGTATGTGTGTATATGTATGAATGTATATACATACACATATTTTCTGACTTGTTTGAGAGTAAGTTGCAGAAATAATATTCTTTTATTTCTAAATATCTATATCTTAAAAACAAGGGCACTCTGTTATATAACTGCAAGAACAGTTATCAAAATCAAGAAATTAACATTGATGTACTATTATCTAATTTGTACAGTTTATTCAAATTTAGTTCATTGTTCCATGAATGTCATTTATAACAAAAGAAAAAACTTGTTCTGCATCTAATCTGGGATCACATATTGTATTTAGTTGTGGATATTTGTTTAGGCAATGTTAATCTAAAAAAGTTCCTCAATATTTTTTCTTGTATGGCCTTCATATTTTTTGGAGAGTTCAGGTCTTTTTTTTTTTTTTTTTTTTTTTTGTAGAACGTCCTTCAGTTTGGGATTATCTACTGTTTTGTCATGATTAGATTCAGATTATGTAGTTTAGCAGAAGTACCACAGAATGTTGTGTCTTTCTCTATGCATAATGCATATAAGAAAGTTCTGTGAACACTTTAAATTTTTAGCTTGAGGTTTTTCAGATTACCCAGGTAGCACACATTTGGGTTACTTATGTAAGGGCTAGCGTAAGGTTGTGGATTCTCAAGGAAGATGTTTATCCCTTCATTTAGCACCAAATTTCAGAACATGAAAGCGTCTTTGCAGTGCCCTGGGAATCAGCTAGGAGTAGGGGTAAGTCAACTTTGTTTTTATTCTCTCTAAAGTGCACATACAGTCTTTTGGGTCCTGGTTTATAGTGGAGTGGGGTTCTGTATTAGATTCACTAATCTTGAGCAGGTCCTGGGATTTTTGTTTGCTTTTCCTAGAACCTGGTGAAACTTTGAAAACCAACAACATTCAGATCTACCTGGTTCACTAGATGCCCTCAAAACATTTACTGTGTAGGTGCTAGTTTCATATTTAGTGTTCCATACTTTATTCTCATTTATTGATGCATCAAAGATGTTTTCATTATTTTACTCAATAGCTATAATTTTCAATGGTTCTGCATTGATAACGAAAATAATGTAAAAAAAAAAAATTTCAATGTCAGGGTACCTAGTCTACCATTCTGTTAGAAATGGAATTGTAGCACTTCACATAGCTGGTTTTATTTAAATCACATAAAGCCCAGTGAAATTGAGTGTTATCACCTTTATTTTATGAATGAGGAAATTGAGGATACAAACATCTAGAAAACTGCTCCATTATACAATTAGTAGTGACAGAGCTCATTTAAACCCAGATCTGTCAACTTTAAGGCATATACTTTCTACCTTGGGCTTTGCTTCCCATTTGATATGAAACCTCCAAGACACCCTGTTTCACCTTAGGATAGCACTATTAGAATATTCTTCCTAATTTTGAGGAGAAATCTGTTTCCCAAGAGTTTTTACACATAGGTAGTGGTTTTCAACTCCGGCTGAAAGTCTAAATACCTGGAAATGTTTAAAAATATAACTTATACCCAGGTCTCACTCCCTAGATATAACTAATGTGGAGTGGAGTCTATGTGTCTGTATTTATAAAATAATTTCATTCATTCACTTGTTCATTTGTTGGTTTATTCATTCCCAGATGATTATAATGTGTAGTTGGATTGAGAATCATTGACTTCAGGCTTGGTTCTATCCCATGGGTTCATGTAAAACAAGCCTAATCTTTTGCAAAATAGTCTTTGGAATAATAAAGAATGTTATCCTGACCCTCCCTTGAGCCTTCTGTGGTTTAAACATTTCCAGTTTCTTCACACGGGTAATGGTTTCAAATCGATCGCATTCCTGATTGTTCCCTTAAATATTCTCCAGTAGTGCCCAGAAATGAGGGATGGGCTATCTAAGGAAGAGTAAAGCAAGATCACCATTCTTTCAAACAGCTCAAGCTCAGACTCTTTTGTTGTTGTCGATATATCATGCTTTTGAGTCATATTGAACTCATTATCTTGTTTGCTATGTACCATCAGGCAACTTTATAAAAGAAGTAGACTTTATATTTTAGAGCAGTTTTAGGTTTAAGGAAGAATGCAACAGAAACCACAGAGTACCTATATTCCTTCTCTCCCCTGCCCACAAGTTCCCGTATTATTAACATCTCATATTAGTGTGGTACCTTTCCTACAACTGATGAACCATTATTGATGCATTATTATTAATTCAAGTCCATAGTTTTCATTTGCATTTGCTCTTTGTGTTGCACATTTCTATGGGTTTTGACAAATGCATAATGCATTGTGTTCACCACTATATTATCAGACAGATTAATTTCACTGCCCTAAAAATCCTCTCTGCTTTTCTGCTCTATCTATTCATGCCTCCACAGCTGATGTTTTTACTGTCACCATACTTTTGCTATTTTAAAAATGTCATATAGTTGGAATCACACAGTAGGTAGCCTTTTCAGATTGGCTTCTTTCACTTAGCAATATGCAGTTGAGGTTTCTCCATTATATTTTCACGGCTTGTTAGCTCATTTCTTTGCTGAATAATAGTCCATTGAATGTACTGCAGTTTATCCATTCACCTACTGAAGTACATCTTGGTCACTTCCAGTTTTAGCATCTATGAATAAAGTTGCTATAAAAATTAATGTGCAAGTTCTTGGGTGGACATAATAAGGTTTCCACTCATTTGGGTAAATGCCTAGGAGTGCTATTGCTGGATAATATGGTAAGTCTATGGTTTTTTTTTTTTTTTTTTTAAGAGAAAGAAAGAGGAAGAGATTTTAGAAAAAGAGAGAAAAGGAGAAAGACACAGCAAAAGAATGAAAGAAAGAAAGAGGAAGAGAAAGAGGGAGAGAGAATGGGATTCTTGTTTTATTGCCCAGGCTAGAATACAGTCTA
>CAUYQU010105299.1:0-27404 GCA_963574635.1 Cheracebus regulus
CTCCTGTATTGGGTGAGTATATATTTAGGATCATTAGCTCTTCTTCTTGCATTAATCCTTCTACTATTATGTAATGCCTTTCTTTGTCTCTCTTGATTTTTGTAGATTTAAAGTTCATTTTATCAGTGACTAGGATTGCAACTCCTGGATTTTTTTTTTCTCTCTCCATTTGCTTGATAAATCTTCCTCCATCCCTTTATTTTGAGCTTATGTGTGTCCTTGCAGGTCAGATAGGTTTCCTGAATACAGCACACTGATGGGTCTTGACTTTTTATCCAATTTGTCAGTCTGTGTCTTTTGATGGGGCATTTAGCCCACTTACATTTAAGGTTAATATTATTATGTGTGAATTTGATACTGCCATTTTGATGATAGCTGGATGTTTTTTCCAGTAGTTGGTACAGTTTCTTCATTGTGTCAATGCTCTTTACCATTTGGTATGTTTTTGGAGTGGCTGGTACTGGTTGTTCCTTTCCACGTTTAGTGCTTCTTTCAGGAGCTCTTGTAAGCCAGGCCTGGAGGTGAAGAAATCTCTGACCAATTGCTTTTTCGTAAAGAATTTTATTTCTCCTTCACTTATGAAGCTTAGTTTGGCAGGATGTGAAATTCTAGGTTGAAAGTTCTTTTCTTTAAGATGTTGAATATTGGTCCCCACTCTCTTCTGGCTTACAGGGTTTCTGCTCAGAGATCTGCTGTGAGTCTGATGGGCTTCCCTTTGTGGGTAACCCAACCTTTCTCTCTGGCTGCCTTTACCATTTTTTCCTTCATTTCAACCCTGGTGAATCTGACAATTATGTGCCTTGGGGTTGCTCTTCTTGAGGAATGTCTTTGTGGTGTTCTCTGTATTTCCTGGACTTGAATATTGGCCTGCTTTACTAGGTTGGGGAAGTCCTCCTGGATAATATCCTGAAGGGTCTTTTCCAGCTTGGATTCATTCTCTCCATCACACTCAGATACACCTATCAAACATAGACTAGGTCTTTTCACATAATTCCATATTTCTTGGAGGCTTTGTTCATTTCTTTTCACTCTTTTTTCTCTATTCTTGCCTTCTGGTTTTATTTCATTGAGTTGATCTTCAATCTCCGATATCCTTTCTTCTGCTTGGTTTATTCAGCTACTGAAACTTGTGTATGATTTGCAATGTTCTTGTGTTGTGTTTTTCAGCTCCATTAAGTCGTTTATATTCCTCTCTAAGCTTTTTATTCTCGTTAGCATTTCATCAAACCTTTTCCCTAGGTTCTTAGTTTCTTTGCATTGGGCTGGAACATGTTCTTTTAGCTCAGAGAAATTTGTTATTACTCACCTTCTCAAGCCTCTTTCTGTCAATTCATCAGACTCATTTTCCATCCAGCTTTGTTCCTTTGCTGGTGATGAGTTGTGATCCCTTGTAGGAGGAAAGGCATTCTAGTTTTGGGTGTTTTCATCCTTTTTGTGCTGGTTTCTTCCCATCTGTGTGGATTTATCTACCTGTAGTCTTTGTAGTTGGTGACTTTCAGATGGAGTCTCTGAGTGGACGCCATTTTTGTTGATGATGAAGTTATTTCTTTCTGTTTTTTAGTTTTCCTTCTAACAGTCAGGCCCCTCTGCTATAGGACTGCTGGATGTCCACTCCAGACCCTGCTTGCCTGTGGATTACCTGCAGTGGCCGCAGAATAGTTAGGGTTGCTGCTTTCTTCATCTGTTATCTTTATTCCAGAAGGATACTCGCCGGATATCAGCCTGAGTTCTCCTTTATGAGGTGACTCTTTGGATATAGGGGCATCCAGGAGCTGCTTGAGGAGACAATCTGTCCCTTATAGGAGCTCAAGTGCTGAGCTGTGAGCTCTATTGTTCTGTTCATAGCTGCTGGGCTGGTACATGTAAGTCTGCTGCAGGGGAACTCATAACCTCCTTTTTTCCCAGGTGCTCTGTCTTGGGAAGGTGGGGCTTTATTTATAAGTTCCTGACATACTGCTGCCTTTTTTCAGAGCTTCTCTGCCCAGCATGGAAGCAGCCTAGTCACAATCTGCCAGCAGAGGTATTGCTGAGCTGCCGTGGACTCTACTCAGCTGCTGTGTGAACTTCCTTGCAGTATTGTTTATTCAGATACAGTTAGAACTGCCTCGGTAATGGAGGTCTACCTCGGTAATGGCGGTCTACCTCAGTAATGGCAGACTGCCTCGGTAATGTCCGACTGCCTCGGTAATGGCGGACTGCCTTGGTAATATCCGACTGCCTCGGTAATGGTGGACTGCCTCTGTAGTGGCGGACTGCCTCATGGCGGACGCCCTTCCCTCAATGGAGCTGGACTCTCCCTGTTTCAGCTGCGCTTGCTGCAAAACTCTCAATCCAGAGCATTTCCGATTGCTGGTCTTTGTGGGAGTGGGACCTGCCAAGCCAGATCACCTGGCTCTGTCCCTGCCCCTTGTTTTTCAGTTGAATGGGGGGCTCTGATTCCCAGGTGTTCCAGGTACCAGTTGAAATGGCCACCCAGATTTGTGTGAGATTTTGTGCGGAGACCTGCTGCGCCAGCTTAAACAGCCTGCTGGAAACTCGTGGCACTTTATAGCCTGGGAATCTTCTGGTCTATGGGTAGCAATAATTCATCTGGAAATGCAGTGTTCACTCACTCTCTGCATTGTTCTCCCTGGGAACTGCACTCCAGAGCTGTTCCTATTTGGCCATCCTCTGTACTCTAACACTATTTTTTGAACAGATCTTTTTGTCTGTGTGCAGAGGCTCAGGTCTGTAGTCCTACTAACTTGACTTGGGAGGCTAAGGTGGGAGGATTGAGTGAGCCCAGGAATTTGAAAGGACTCTGGGCAACATAGTGGGACCCTAGTCTCTTAAAAAACTTGGCTGGGCATGGTGGCATGTACATGCTACTAGTCCTAGTCCTAACTACTCAGGAGGCTGAGGCAGGAGTATTGTTTGTGCCCAGGAGTTCAAGACCACCGTGAGCCATGGTCATGACACTGCATTCCAGCCTGGGCAACAGATCACAACTCAAAAAGCAAACAAACAAAAAACAGAATCTTGTTGTTTGGGGCATGAAAAATAAGTGAAGATGCTTTAGAGTTCCTAGGATCTCCATTGAATTTCTAATAAGCAAAAGTTTCCCTAAAGCATGGAATATATAGATTTCACTATATTTGAAGTAAAATGATCCACAAAGCTCATTCTGCCCAATTCCCATTTAATGAATAAGAAGACTAAATACTTAAGAAAATCAAAGACTACCTTACTAATAGACTTAGATAAATTGATTTTAGTTTAGACTCGAAGGGAAGTCAAATCTATAGACATAACGTCTAAGAAGCTGAGGCCTTGGTTCTCTATTCTACTCTCCCTCTGACTGGCCTTATGACTACAGATTGGTCCGTTTACCTCCCTAACCTCAGTTTCTCACAGATAAAATGGAAATAATAGCAAATGACAGAGCAAACTCACAGGACTTCTATCATAGGATTAAATAAAACAACACTTAGGAAAAAATTGTAAAAATCATATAATACAATGTAAACAAGCACATGGCATAATTATTCATTCTTGTTCACTAAGTTAGGTTTTCAATATCAATATGCATCTATCTACCACAGCAGGACAGAGACAGATACAGTTACTGGAAACTATAAAATAGGTTCCAGTCAACAAAAGTCATTTGACTGCTTTCTGATTCTTCTAATAGAAAATCACAGCATTAGTAGGAGAGAATGGGGGAAAAAAGGCTTTGCTTCAAATTTATGTTTCTGTTCCTGATACCTATTAAGAGCCAGTTATGCAGGTATTAAGCTACAGCTTGCAATTTACAATAAATAAACTGAAAACAAAACCCTTAAAATTCCATCATCAGAGCAGATCAAACTACAATGTATGCTACAGAGGATGCAACGCAGCTAATGAAGACTCCAGTATCAGGATTATGACCCTTAATTTCAATAGGAATGTGTTCTGTTGTTTGAGCTCACACATAATGAGAAAAAACATCATGGAAGCACAAATAAACTATCTCATAAAAGAGCACTTTGCCTTGGTCCAAGTATAATTTCACTTTTATACAATTCAACTGCCACAGGGCAAAGAAAGAGAAGGAAGAGGGCCGATAAACGAGGAGGACTTGGGAGAGAAGCCTGTTCTGCAATAATTGAGATGGGAAAGGAGGGTTCAACCTGCACTCCACTGTTTGTGGAAACAAAGTCCTAAACAGCTGGCAGATAGCAGGAAGCAGGATGCTGATGGCTTTACAGTTAGCTTCAAACCCTATTAGCAGCCCTCAGCTCCCAGAGCTATATCTGCTTTGAAATAAACCAAGAAATAGGGAATAAATCATTTCTTCTGGAGGGGAAAAATTATTTAAAGTGATTAAAATATGCCAGGGGTTTCTCATACAAGAAGAAATTAAGGAAACTATTTCAGAACTTGGGGAGAGCTGTTAATAATAACAGATTTGTAAGAATTTGGAAGCAAATATTTCTTTATGCAAACTTACCACAGTAAGTACCTTTTAAATACTAAAGCTAGGGATGCATGTGCAACAGCTTTTAGGGAATGGGGGTGGAATGGGGAGTCACTTCACTGAAGAAATTTCAAGATGCCTTTATTTTTCTGTGGATTGTTTCTTAAATGACTGTCCTGAAATGTCTTCCTAAATTCTGTCACAATTCCCTAATATAGTATCAATGGAATTATCATTCTTTATTATATGCCAAGGAAACATAACAGGGATCACAAGCCAAACACCAGAACATCTATCAGATAAGACTGGATGTACTGACCCATTCTAAAGAGCATTCCTTCATCCTCCACCATTTTAAGTCTAATTTATTTTTAAAATCTTGAATTTTCTAGTCATATTAGTACTGTCCCCTAATTTCCCATTAATAAGCATGCTGATGAGTATGAAAAAATACATTCATTTACTTGCATTTATTATAATGGGCAAAGAAAGTATTTCTATATGAAGGTATTATCTTTCTTTTAATATGTAGTTTTTTTGCTTTTTTTGTAAGAGTTGAAAGAAAGAGAAAAGCAACAGATTACAGGTGGGGTTAGAGGCAAAGAGAGATAAATGGTAGAGAAACGAGTTCTTAAATGTCAAGGGAATTGTCTGGAAAGAATTAAATATGCTGTTTCTGTGGACCCATTCCCAGATAGGTACCACCTACTCCCACATACGAAGAGAGAAGAGATGAGTTACATTCATGACTAAGTAGGAGTTAGTTTATCTTGCTTTTGTTTTTCAATTTTACTCTAAAAACAAAGGGACTGCTATAAAAGAGGAAGAAGTGGAGCTTACTCTAATTACTCTTCATTATTCTCTTGGTCATCATCACCTCTGGTGATTCTGTAATTCATTATTGTTATTTATCTAAGTTTCCAAGGATTTTAATATGTTCTTTAGCTCCTAGGTAGAGAAAAATTTGGGTAACAATCAAATGACTAATCACAATTATTGGTTATGAAAATGAAAAATCCCAATGCAGTCATAAAAGCAGGATGTGTATATCATTATACTAAAACTTCATTGATTTAGGCCCTTATTAATATTGGGTAACAAATAAAAATATGTATATCTTTCACATTTTATTTCTTCCCAGCCTTTCCATTATGAATAAGAATGCATACAAGAGGGTGTTACCACAAACAACCTTACAGCATCACATGGCATTAAATCGATTTTATCTGTAGTTGTATATTTCAAATAAAATTGATATTTTACTTATTTTTCAGAGGAAATTTGTTTAAAATCCTATAATATTTCATGTTGGCTTCAAACTCTGTATATTTCACTCCTCAACCATTTCTCAGCACATACATACATCCTTTTGTCATTAACATTTCCACAAAACCCATCTGAGTTCTTATTTTCCTGCAAAGTACATATTCTTTCCAGGCATGTTCTATGTTCGTGTGTATGTATTCTTGCTTCTCCTCAATCCACGTACTCTCCATGAGATAAATGACATTGCTTTCTTCACTACTATCTATAGCTTCAACACTTAGAACAACGCCTTGCAGTGAACAGGTACTTGCAGCAAAGTTGCCTGCTTAGATAATAACTCTAATACCTCTTCACCTCTTCCCATCAGTAACTACGTTCTTTTATTCTTAGTGGGGCACACGGCTCCCTGAAATAAAGACCACATCTTCCAATCTCAAGTTGATTATTTTTGCCCCTTCTTCTCTCTTTCTTTCTGTTGGTCAGCAGATAGTCATAATGGCTGAAAGCTCTAATAGCACTGCTTTCAGTCCTTCCTCCTCATACAAACACATATGTTCATATATATGTATTCACATACGTGAACACCTCCCCAAGTTTCTCTATCTCCTTCTTTTTTGTCACAATATTAACACACTAGGAAAAGTAGAGATTAATATAATCTCTAAGCCACTAGGTCTTTACTTGAATTGAAAGGCACATTTTCAGGTGAACCACAATGACCTTCAATTAGCTTTCTCATTTTATTACTGTGATGTCAATATTCATCTCCAAAACTAAAAAAATTCAAGTTGGGACACTCATATTTATGACTGACTATGAAGCAAATGGATTGTTTGCCTTTGTGTGTGTTGAGGAATGGTCTATGTTTAAACAGAAATGCAGGGTTACCTCTAAGCAGCTTCATTTTGCTCACTTGGATGACTACCTGGTTAGGTTGTATTCACAGATGGGAAAAGAGTTAACACTCAATGAATGTTAAATAGTCATTCATTCAACAACTAAACAAAAGGGACGCGATCCCCATGCTCATAAAGCAATCATTCTAGTGGGGCAAAGAAAGAAAGAAATAACATCAACAAATCAGTCAATTGGTTTTTTCAGAGAATTTAACAGTACTCACAAATTAGTAATGTCAACAACTATTTGCCATGAACAGGTGATGGGGAGAGCTTCCCCTGTGCTTGCATACACTGTAGAGACTGACAAAATTCCACCATGCTTCAAGCTACTGAAGCCCTTCAGAAGATAGAGGCAACAGCTCTTATTTAATCTATAAACACCAGTTCAACAGCAGAAACCATTATCTTGAACAGGGTAACATCTATAACCATGAGGACTGATAATCACCCTCTTACACTTTGAAAGATATAATCTGTATGACAGTGGCAGGTGATGCTTTGCATTGTTTTATAATATTATTCTACCACCCAGTTTTATAATAAACTTTAACTTTTTTGTTTTTTAAAGCCAGAAAAGGAGATAAAGAATCAATGAGATGTCAACACAGAACAGATAAAAACTACCAGAGGTATTCTCTAAATTATGTTCTGTAAGAGTCAGCAGGGAGAACAGAAATAACTTATCCCAGGAATTCTGATGTTACCATCATCTACACTCTGTTAAATGGTTTGCATAGCTGAAAATCTCAGACAGGTCTTACACCATTCCCCTTTACTTCTACCACTTACAGAAATTCAATCAAAGGCCGAAGTTAAATATTCCAGTTCCCATCCTGTCAGTATATTGAAAGTGGCTTTTCTGATCACAGCAATTCTCAGGCAGTTTAGGTATAGTGATAAGTCTAAAAATATAATCTGACAAATTTTCAACTGTTCATTCTAATGTCCAATACTGCAGTTATTACACTTCATATTTTTCCCTATATAATGGCAAGGAAAGGGAATTGTCTATATGGTATACACACACATATATACACATAGATGTATGGGGGAGGGATGGAATTTCCATTAAAACAAAAAAGAAGGATAAAAGGTCACACCATTGTCACTTTCTAAAAATAATTTCCTAGGATCTATACTTTCTCAGAGCTGTAGTAAATTATTCATTTAAACTTATTAAAACCAGAAATTTAAGGAATACCTTTGAATATAACTCAGAATAATGTAACAAGATAATCAGGAGCCTTCACAAAAATTCATGTTGATTAATAGTAAATAGCTTTTTTACTCACTGACTGATTTCTGCTTCCAAATGACATCACCTAAACAAACTTTGTTGCCAGGGAAGCCACAGAATGGTAAAGTGGTGTATTTCTGAATTAAGGCCTCAATGTGAAGTTTGATATTTAGGATCTGGAGGGTTCTAAATTGTGCTCAACAGTATTTACCATGTATGTTGCTTGTTTATGAGACAGAGACTACAAACATCTTGAATGGGACTTTTATTTAAAATTCTAGATGTTTCACATTTATCTTTTAAAGCAAAAGATCTTACATTTGATCAGCTCGGCTTTAAATTTTAGTTATAATTATTTTAAAATATGCTAAGATATTCCTGACATCTCAAAAGAACAAATTATTACTGTCTGTCAATGCATTTTTAGAAAAGCTGTATCATAAAAAATGTATAGCTTCATATAATTAAAACATTCAAGCAGTGTGCATCGACTAAAGTAATATGGACTATTAAATAATTCAAAATTGTGTTTAGCGGCAGCAGCTGTTTAATTAAAAGGTAAAAACTCCAACTAATCCACTATGGTTGACAGAAATACAGCCTGTATCAGCGGTGAGATCCCCTAGGATAGAGAATATGGATATGAATTAGAGAAGTCATGAGCTTCATTTAATGAATATAATGAAAATAACCACAATAAATCAGTACTGAAACATACTTTATATCTAAAATTATCTGAATGTTGCCTCACTTTTAAATGCCTTGCAGCTAATAATTTTGCATTTCAATGTAGTAAAAAAATCCTTTAATGTACATATGGTCAACCATCTATGCACACAGCTTTAATCAGAGGGCGCACAGCATAAGCTCAGCTTACAAGGAGGCTAGAAATGTTCTTAGAATCAGCTGAGCCTATTCAATTTCTAAACTTCAGGGTTCAATATTCAAAGCACTCACTCATGATTATCTTCTATCATGGAGAAATACAAAACGGCCAATAAACACATAAAGTTAATCAACCTTACCAACAAGTGACTAACTGAATGTTACAATTTCATTAAGAAATTATTTTCACCTATATTAGGGGGAAAACCACTTTGTTAATTAAAAAAAGAAACTAGTAATGATGAGGATAGGGTCACTTGTAAAGATAATTATGAATATACATGATATTCCTAGTCCTTTATCCAGAACTTCCAATTCTAGTCCATTTTCTTTTGAAACATTACACATGTGGGCAAAACTTTATGTACAAATATGTTTATTGCAGAAATGTTTTAATATCAGGAAAATGTGTAAAAATACAAATCGATATTGGGAACTGATTTAGAAATTATGGTAATTATAGAGTGGACAATTATCTGGCCGTTAAGAAGAATTGGAAAACAACTATGTGTACATTCTATGTGACAAAACAAAAACAAGCCATTGGACAATAAATGCAGAATAAATTCATTGTTATACAATGAATAATTTTAAGATCAAAAGATATAAAAAGAAAATAGATTTTCTTAAATTTACCTATGCTTATGCTAAAGTAAACTGTATTAATTCCCTTTCATAATTTTCTGCTTAAAAATGCTTATTTTTATATTGTTTACCCTGGCTGTGCTTTTGCTTTACAAAATAGATCAGGAGTAAAGAAAGAGGCAGACCTGTCAAGAGCCATTGCAGTAATACAGGCAAATGAGGTAGAAATGGAAATGTACAGAAAAACAAAATCATAAAAGGCAGATAAACGAATTCTTTTTAGAACGGTTATATTAAAATAAAGCCTACCTCCAGCAAACATATATGTATAGTTATCTTTAAAGGAGGAGAACCAAATCGCTTCAATAGTGTTATTTTATTTCCAGAAGAAAGAGTGGGGGAAAAAAAAAAGGTCCTCTCAAAATGGCAGGAGAGCAAAGAAGAAAGAGGGGGAAAGGTCTGTCTTTTACTTTACAAACTAGAAACAAACAGTTCACAGGTTTCTTAACATTCCTATCAAATGTCCTGTGGATTTTATTTGCAAATTATGAGACCAGCAGAGCAGAAAATGGGAGTCTTTAATTAGGAAGAACAGGTGGCTGAGAGGCACAAGGTGAATATTAGCCACATCACTGTCTGATGCCAAAAAACACAGAT
The DNA here is from genome assembly GCA_963574635.1 of Cheracebus regulus. Taxonomy (NCBI): domain Eukaryota; kingdom Metazoa; phylum Chordata; class Mammalia; order Primates; family Pitheciidae; genus Cheracebus; species Cheracebus regulus. The sequence goes on from CAUYQU010105299.1 coordinate 9,968, forward strand.
CTGTCCTACAGAACAAATTTTAAGGGTGACAGTGTAACTGTCTCCAGTTAGAGTGAAGCTTGAGTGGAGTTCAAGCCCTGTGTTCAGCTTTGCTGAATTATATTTACTCCTACTTAATGTGAATTGGTTTGCTCTTCAGCTTTGGTTAGAATTGACCAATTACAAATTATTGACATTCTCCACAGTCTACAATCCTCTTTGCTGCAGTTGAAGCAAATTCTTGACCTGTCAAATGTTCGTGTTTCTCTTACTCAGTTTTCGAAATGATTCTCCTAAACAGCTGATTATGTATTGTAACTTAGAATGACAGCATAGGGTTTATAAAAGCGGAACACAGAGCATTTTCAGTGCATTGAACCTACTCTGTATGCTACTCTAATGGTAGATTACATGTCAGTACGTAGTTGTCTAAACTCATAGAACATACATCACTAAGAGTGATCCCTAACCGAAACTATGGACTCTGGGTGACAATGACATCTCAGCTCATCAGGTGTAACAAATGTAACACTCCGGTAGGAGATATTGATACATATACGTGGAAGGGGAGAGGGTATATAGGATATCTCTGTACTTTCAGCTAAATTTTACTATAAACCTAAAACTATTCTACCAAGTCAGGCCTATTAAAAAGTACTCAGAGCTGGGTACAGTGGTGTTCACCTGTAATCCTAGCTACTTGGGAGTCTGAGGCAAGAGGATTGCTTGTGCCCAGCAGTTGAAGGCCAGCCTGGGCAACATAGCAAGACCTCTCATCTAAAAACAGAAGAAGAAAGAAGAAGAAGAAGAAGAAGAAAGAAACTTAAAAACCACTTATACATAGATACATATTTTTTAAAGCTTTTCTATCATGAAATGTTTACGGTTTACAAAATCAAACATTTGGCATTCTTGCTCAAAAACAGCAGTAATCTTATCTTAAAGTTCATGATAATGATATATACCCAGCTGCTGGTTCTCAACTGTATGAGTCTGTCACATGTAGGCACATTTTTATTTGAACCAACAGCATCTCATAGTAACTTAAGTTCATGTCCAAGCACCATAGCTTACCACCTGCTTGATTTTAGCCAAGTTTCCTACCATCTTATGCCTCAGTTTCCTCATCTGTAAAATGAGAGAAATAACGATATTTACTTCACTGAGTTGTGACAATTAAATGAAACAAGGTAGTTAGGGGCTCAGTGACGTGCTTAGCACACGGTAGAGACTTAAGAAACATTAACTCTTGCCGGGCATGGTAGCTCACGCCTGTAATCACAGCACTTTGGGAGGCCGAGGCGGGCAGATCACGAGGTCAAGAGATCGAGACCATCCTGGCAAACATAGTGAAATCCCGTCTCTACTAAAAATACAAAAATTAGCTGGGTGGGTGGCGCACACCTGTGGTCCCAGCTACTCCTGAGGCTGAGGCAGGAGAATTCCTTGAACCCGGGAGGCAGAGGTTGCAGTGAGCCGAGATCGGGCCACTACACTCCAGTCTGGTGCCTGGCGACGGAGTGAGACTCTGTCTTAAAAAAAAAAAAAAAGAAATGTTAACTCTTTTTGTTATTACTAACTACAACTTAATGCAAAAGGGAACAAGTAATTTTAAAAATCAATAAGCACATAGAGTCTTCGAGGAGAAGACATGACACCTTCAAAAATGAATATGCAAGGTTTGGAATTCATTACCTCAGTGCAGAATTTTACCAGGCTAGAGAAATTACTTATAACCATATCTAAAAATTGTCATTCTTTAGTGCATGGTTCTTCATCTGCATTTGTAGCTACCTGGCTGTAAAAAACCTGTAAAAAGTCCTCAAATTAATTTAAGTTTTCCCCCCTAAGAGTTCAAAATCTACTCCCTAGGTTTATTCTTTGGTATAAAAACTTTCAAAAGCTGATTTGCTAACAAATTTCTTTTCAGAAATAATATTCCTGATCTAATATGAGGTGATAAATAATTCAGAACTTTCATGTTATCAGGGAATTACATTTAAGAGATCAACTGGGGATCTCTGAAATAAGAAACATTTACCTTGCTAGAGAAATGCTAGCCTGCATTTAATTGTATAATATTCCCCCTTCAGGGTGTATGAGACAACTTGTTGGAAAATGGAATGATTCTTGGCTCTATTCAGAAAGAGAACAAAGGAGAGAAGGCAGGTGAAGGACACAGCACCATGGAAATGACATTCAGTTTCCATTTGAATTCTATAGTATTGAGCTTTTGAAATCTTCATTTGAAGAAACTCTGAGAAATTTGTCAGGAGGAAGTAAGAAAAATGATATAGCCTGCCACTTAAGATAGGGTGCCAAAAAACATTAACAATTGTTCAACATAAATGGTTGATATTCAGGTTAAAGGGTGACAGAATATGCCAACCCTACATATGCCACTTTAGCCTAAGGATTATTTTGAGCTAAAGGCACTTAAAAAACAGCAGGTGCCTTTGGGAGGCCGAGGCAGGTGGATCACGAGATCAAGAGATCGAGACCATCCTGGCCAAAATGGTGAAACCCCGTCTCTACTAAAAGTACAGAAAAATTAGCAGGGCGTGATGGCACTTGCCTGTAGTCCCAGCTACTTGGGGGGCTGAGGCAGGAGAATTGCTTGAACCTGGGAGGTGGAGGTTGCAGTGAGCTGAGGTTGTGCCACTGCCCTCCAGCCTGGCACCTGGTGACGGAGTGAGCTTCTGTCTCAAAAACAAACAAAAAAAAAACAGCAGGTGCAAGAAGGGCCCTGTAACTCACCCCTTTTTCTTAATGAATGCAGGGATAAAATCCCCAAACAGAAGATGTCCTCTCTACACCAGAAGGAAAGTCATATTTTTATCATTGAGGATGGAAAGGTGAGACCTGCAGAATTCTTCACAAATAGATCTTGTTAAAATAATTCTTATCTTCCTTTAGCTTACCTACATACTTTACTTCCTTTTCCACAACTGCATCCCTTCAGTCAATCGAATATAAAAGCATCTAGGTTTTGCCATTTCTTTGTGTCTTCATTTCCTAATGAGGCTCCATAAAATTTCTACTAACTATATTTACATGCTTTTCTTCTGTTAATCTGTTTTACATCAGTTTAATTCTCAGGCCCAGCTAAAAATCTCTAACAAGGTAGGGGTAGAATTTTTACCTTCCCCACAAGGTGTTCATTTCTCTATTTTTGAAGCTTTCTGTATGTTTGTCAATTTTTATATCAAAAAGTTGGGGGAAAGAACTATTACCAAAAAACTTGGAAGACAAAACTCAGTTTGGTTTTCTTATCTGACACACCAGGTATTTATTTATAATTTTCTTGGAAACAGCATCTTCTCCTCCACAAAACCCATGTGTTCTGAGGGAGGCTGACTCCATCACTTGGGTTTTAAGGATAGGCCACAGCTCTGGCGAGGACAACCGGCAAAATCCCATCACTCTGTTCATTTGATTGGCTGGGGGGATGAGCAAGAGACTAAAGTTGGACCAATCAGGATGAAGGGTTTTTGTTCAACAGTTATCAGACGAGGCTTTCCATTTTCCTACAGGACATGAATGGACAAATCAGAAAGGCCCAGTGCCAGAAGCGACCACATTAGAATCATGATCTGAGAGTCTCCTGGAGACTGGGCACAGTATCTAGGAAATACAGCCAAGATACACACACACACACACACACACACACACACACACACACACACACACACACACACACACGGGAGATGGGAGAAAAAAAAGAGGGAGAATGTATTAGTCTGTTCTCACACTGGTAATAAAGACATACCTAAGACTGGGCAATTTATAAGGAAAGAGGTTTAGTGGACTCAGTTCCACCTGGCTGGGGAGGCCTCACAATCGTGGCAGAAGTTGAAAGAGGAGCAAAGTCACTTCTTACATGGCAGCAGGCAAGAGAGCTTGTGCAGCGGAACTGCCCTTTATAAAACCTTCAGATCTTGTAAGACTTATTCACTATCGCAAGGAAGGTATGGGGAAACTGCCCCCACGATTCAATTATCTCCAACTGTCCCTGCCCTTGGCACATGGAGATTATTGCAATTCAAGGTGAGAGCTGGGTGGAGACACAGCCAACCCATATAGGAGAAAAAAGTAGTGAGAAAAGGTGAAAGAGATTAAAAAAAGAGAGAAAGAAGGAAAGGTAGTGGGAAAGAGGTCATACATGCAACGAAGTCACACCTAAAGCTAAGCAAGATACTTTCCAATTATCCCAGCCAATACATTCTCTTGTCTGCTTAAGCTGGAATGGGTCACATTTTTGGTTGCTTACTAGCGAAATTATCCTTACATGCTAACAGGCAAGACAAAAATAGTCTGAGCAATGACTAAAGGAGCACATTTTTTACCTCATATACTGACACTTCAAGAGCATTATTGCATCATTTGCTGCCGAATGGAGAGGAAAGTTGGTTCCTAAGGACCCCCTCGGCCAGAAAAGTACAAAACATCTGTTGAAGTCATGAGTGACTTGTTAGCAAAGTTCAGCAGCAGTAAAGCTTCCTAAAAAACAGATCTTTTCTCACCAGTGGGTATTTATATAATTAGGGTGAATTACAATTTAGAATTTCCGGGGTATGGGGCTAAATTACAGTGGCATTTAACAGCTCTGCTAAATTTTCCCATTCATCTTACAGATTTCTGGAGGAACATGTTGTAATTAAGTAATCTTCTTCTTTGCATTTTTATTATAATTTTCTTCTTCAGGCTTTGCAATTATCCACTACTCCAAGGTACCTTCCTTTAGACAGGGGGAAAAAAATAAGACCACCTGATTTTGAACCGACACTGAGACTGGGTTTTGCTGCCTGCTAAGTGATGAATTGTGATGTGTACGGCAACCTCTAAATGAGTTGCTTCAACAAGATTCTTTAAACTTCCACCCCCAACCAAACCCAGATAATCCCGAAAACTCATTGTCTGAGTGGGTGATCAAAATCAAAACAGCTGACGTTATGATTGCTAGGCGTCCTTTGCCCACGTGGTTTGTAAGTATCCCTAGGAGATGTACAAACAAACCCTATTGTTTGTGTATTTCCTCATATGCTTCACCTATACACATTTCATGAAGACATACCTTTTGAACTTTATGCAATCGAGGAGAAAGAGCTTTCACCAGATTAAGCTATTCCAATTGCATTTACTTTGGGCAACAAAGTACACCATATCCATAAAAAACAACCAGAGGCTTTTAAGGATTAGGTCAATAACACTTGACTATTATATATTTCCAAGAGACGCTATAACAGATCATGTTGATTTTATGGAAGGTCTTGGCTCTCTCTGTGGGGGGAGTATATAGGGAGGGAGGAACATGATGACACTTGTTATTATCAACCACCATTAAGTGATGGCTTTCTATACAAGCACCCAACCATCCTGAAAAAAAAGGTACTAACAGCTTCATTCGCAAAAAGAGGAGGAAAAAAAAATAGTTATAGTTAGTTGTCTGGTCTATGATCATGGAGCTCAAGTGAAAAACTAAAATTTGGAAACCTCTTTTATGCAATTCCAACGTTTACATTTAAAAATTGTACTTCCAGTGTTGAAAAGTATCTTTGGGAATAGTTACGCCAGTTTCTGACTCATAATAAGACACATTCTATGCATGGTGTATGTGTGTGTGTGTGTGTCTGTGTGTCTGTGTGTGTCTAAAACCATCCTTGACCCAGTACAGGTGTTTCTAGTAAATCTTTCAACTGATCTTATTCTTGTCCAGTGTTTGGGCCACTGCTCATACTATTTCTTCTACACATTGTGCCTTTCTTTCCCCTCTGATTTCTACCTATGAAAATCAAAGTCAAAGCCCTGCTACTTCTTAAGTTCACAAGTACTTATTGCAAGCTAACTATGTGCAAGACATGATGAACACAACAGTGAGACAGATGTGGTCTCTTTGTTATCTATTCCATACAATACAAGGCATGTAACAGTATTTCGCAGTTTATGAAGACATTCCAATGCACTTCCAGAATGGTCACAATTCCAACTACTCTGGAAAATGAGTTCCAAAGATAACCAACTAGAATAAATGGGGCAAATTTTTATGTAATGATTACTGAACATATGCCAAGTATTCCCATATGCACTTAATTTAATCATTGGCTGTATCACAAAATATGAATGCAAGCACATCAATGCATTAATTCAAAAATATTTTTGCAACAGCTGTATTGTTAAAAGTGCTGTGTTAGACACTTGATGCAAGCAACACAAAGATGAATCAGACCAGAAGAAATAAAGTCTCCACAAGCAGCCAAAGCAATAGCATTGCATTCTATTGGAGATTAATAAACAGAAGGAACCTATACTCCCAGATATTTAGGAGACCAAGGTGGGAAGACTGCTTGAGCCCAGGAGTTCAAGACCAGCCTGGGCAACATAGCAAAACCCTGTCTCTACAAAAAAATTTAAAAATTAGCAGGTCTTAATGGCAAGTGCCTGTAGTCCAAGGTACTAGAAAAGATGAGGTGGGAGGATCACTTGAGCCTGTGGGGGTTGAGGCTGCAGTGAGTCATAATCATGACACTGGATTCTAGCCTGGGTGACACTGAAACTCCGCCTCAAAAAAAAAAGGAAAACACATCTGTTCAAAGGGTATTAAGTAGTAGACACCTTTATTCCAGCAGCTAGTACTGTACCTGTGAAAGAGCAAATAACCATTATTTAACAAATTGATAATAAAAGAGACTGTGGCCTCATGAAGTTTCTACTGTAGTATGCCAATAAAAGAGCACAGAACATTGAAGTATTCATTGCTGCTGTTAGTTTTATTTCCATTCTACACTCAAGTGAGCAAATCAAAATACCTACTGCCAAAAAAAGCTCATAATTAATATATTTTTGCTTACAATGTAGGCTATCATTAGTATATCATCAATTAATGTCAGAAAAGGAACATCTGTCATGATATTCTCAATCAATATTGTAAAAAGGAGAAAATACATGGATGGAAAGTATTCTGGCCTGTTTCCAGTTATTAAGGACAACTCTTTTGAACAGCAACTTGGGATGATGTGAAATGAAATACATCACTCATTGTATTCAGTGTGGTGATCAGTTGGCAACAATTATAAAAATGTGCCAGTAAGGGTATAACATCAAATGTCTACAGATAGTCAAAATTGCAAAAGGCATGGAAAAAACATAAGAGCAAACCATCACACCTTTCTGTCTGCTTTGCAGTCACTGACTTTCTGTTTGTCTTCTCCAATACTGTAGACTTCCCAGGACAGAGACTACCTGATGTTCTTCTCTGGATCTCTAGACAAAATCCACTGTCTAGTATTTAATACATGATGGTTAACTATGGAAACGAGGAAGGAAGGAAGTTATAAATTCATTCTGAAAACTAGTCCACCTTCTTATCTGACATTATGTCCTCCTACAAGGAGCAGTACTGGAAAAACTAGTGAAATAAAAGACCAGGACAAAATGTGGTATCCTTCTCCAGAATGCACAGGAAATTTATGAGTATTACCAAGAATTAAATATATTTGATTAGTAGATAGCCTCAAATCGGCCAGCGTTCACTTGTGAGTGACTTATCTAACCTCAACTATTTCTTTTCTTTACAACATTGTATTTCAAAATAATTCAAACCCATAGCTGGCTGCAAAACAGTGCAATGAATACCTGCCATACCCTACTCCAACTATTAAAGTCTTATGGTATCTGCTTTGTCATTTACACACACAGACACATGTACAGGCACACACTCAGCAATATTATCATCATTTGCCCAACTGCTTCTTAGGGCGCAATGGTTTGGTTATTCTAGAAAACAAGACGAAAAGTCATGGCATCCTGCAGATCAAAGCAAGACCTAACCCTTGTGTGAGGTACAATCAGTATCTTGAGTAAAATCATTTCCCTGGGGTGCAGAGTTCCCACTGTGATGAACAGTGAGAACTATAACTGGAAAGCCAGGTGGAAAGACCCCAGTAACTCTCTATTTTATCTAATAAGAGATGAATTGCTGAAGATCTGTGAGTGGGCTTGTAACCAAATAAAATTATTTTTTCCAATATAATTTAGAGACACTGTATCAAAGGCACAGCAGAGACAAGAGGGTGGTAGCAGGAAAATCAGGCAAGTTTAAAACACCTAGAGTATTAGCAAAAAAATAGAATCAAACTGGATTTGTTCTATTCCTCTAGCAAAATATAACTAAAGGGGTTTGAAAAGTCATTGGCCAACAATATTTAATATAACATACTCAAATCACATATATTTCGATTAATTAGGTTTCTAGAGGAGTAATGTGGTATTTGGACTTGGACATTAAATCAATACTGGCCTTACAGATACTCTCCATGTTCTTCAACCCTCCATTACAATCCACTCCCCTCCCCAAAAATCAATATAAAAGCCTTCCATCAGACAGAAAGGACAGTAATCTTTATGTGGAAATAGGAATTTAAATTACAATTGTAAATGTCTAAAGCTTGTAGTCTGGGGATTTTCCTAATGGGAGTATTTGATGTGACTTCTTGTTATTCTTATGGTTGTGTTGACGAGCATATCACAAGGATGGTTTAAAGGCCTGAGCTCCATAAATTAGAGATTCTTTAAGAAATCATGTCCTTGACATATTTTTTTTCATTATCTGCGAAGAATGAAGCAGATTTTTTGGTTAATTAGTGCTAAGGCATGTATTTTGCACTAGCATTAAGTTTACCAAAATGGCTTTAAAACTTGAACAGATGGCAGAATTATAACAACTTTTCCTTATGATTTAGGTTAAGAATAAAGTGTCATGAGAATTCTCCTCCTACCTAACTTTTCTAGAAAGTTAATGCATTTAATAGATAGGATATGTTTGTTGTTTGAGGTGTAAACAACTCTATCACATCTCAGATGAGTATAATGTGATGTGGGAATACATTTCAATACTCTCTAACTAGGGTAAAGGGATTTTTCAGGGTTTAAACATCCAACCATGCAGAAACAACTTCAAACCTTCGACAATGACTGCACAGGATGGCACAGGGCTTGCAAAGGCAGATGTCTTTAGGGGCCTGGCCAGTACCAAAAACGAGTGAAGTAGACTTGCTCTGAGGGCAACAGGGAGTAGTGACAACTGCGACCAAGTGCACAGAGCAAGCACCACCTAGGGCGACAGACTCAGCCTCTCACCAACTGCTTTCAGGAATGGAATGAAGGCCCTGAGCAGCTGGAATAGCTTATTTTCCAAAAGAAGCCCCAAATCTAACTTTTCTATGTGAAATGTCCCAATAAGAATTTTGGCAGTCATATTTTCTTAAAGACAAAAAATAAAAATAGACATCAAGATGAAAGAAAACAGTCGGTGGCCTCCAGGGAGACCATGAGACATGAGTCTGCCACCTTAGATGGGGGTCTATAATTGGTGTTCCTGGTTAGTGCTATGTCTTATCTCATGCCCTGTCCTTGACGAGGATCTCAGCCCCTAAGTGGAACACTTGAAATTAGTAAACTGGGTCTGCTTTCAAGCCTGATTTTCAAAAATCAATTGTGGTGAAACCTGGAAACCTGCATGAATTCTAATACAGCCCACTTTTATACCTATGTGAGAGGATCTTCAGCTCTGTAACCTCCACTGATCGTACCAGTGCTCAGCTAGCTCTTATTGTATTTGTCTTCTTGACTCTCCCTAAATTTCCCATCGTGCCTATTCCCAACTCACGCCTCTTGAAAGTCATTAGTAACTGAAATGAGCAAAGTTTAAGAACTGGTGCCTCTTCCTGGCCTTCGTATGCTTTAATTTCATTGCAGCATTGGATATCTCATCTCCCCATGTCTCTCCATGAACCTCAAGCTCTCTAAATTTCCCTGCTCTCACTAAATTTACCCATTTTTCTCAAACCTTTTAAGACTTCTCAAAATCCAGAACTGTAAGCAATAAATATTTGTTGTTTATAAATCAACCAGGCTATTTTGTTATAGAAACCCAAACTGACTGAGGCAAAATGTTATCTTGTTTAATCTAGAAGACAGACCCTATTGCTATGCCATTTTGTAGATGAGCTAACTAAGGCTGACAGGACAGGTAACTTGTCTGAGGTTATACAACTAGGCAGATGCGGAATCCAAATACCAGTCAAGCAATTAGCCACCAGGCTCTCCTTTCTCATCTCTAATCAATTGATAACTTTGGTAGATCCCACCTTGGTTCAGTACGTTGCGTCTACCCCTCTGTGCCAACCCAGCACCATCATCATTCTAATGATACCTTTCAGTAAGATTGTTCAGGTGCAACAGTCTCCTCACCTCCTTAATGTCTCTAGTTTGTTTCTCTTCAATCCAAATTTTCACACTCAACGATCTTACTAACGTTCAGCTCCAACATGTTCTTCAGAAAAAGAAAAATGTGTGGAACCTATGCAATGTCTAGCTCTGTTCAGTGTCTTCAAGGTATTTTACAACTCTGTTACATTACAGGTAACTCACAGTAATGCAAAATATTAAGACATGCAAATTATTTCCTGTTTGACAGAGGTTTACTTTCTCCTTCCTTCCCGCCACCTGCAGGAAGAAAACAGCTTTGCCTCCATTTTCACATCCATTTCATTATTCCTGCTTTATAAACATGCCTGTTGTTTGGACTCTCTTTTAAAGCAGTTATACCATCTGCAGCTTCTCTTGTGAATTAAATACAATCTTTAACACAGATTCATTTCTGTATCTGTCTGAGAGTCATGACTTAACCTGTTGCTGAAAAGATCTTTTAATATGTTTAGCTCCTAACAGGTTCTTGCTCCAAAACCTTCAATGCACACCAGTTGCCAAATGAATTAAATTCAGAAATGTTACTTTGGATTTCAAAACTAACAGTATCATCTACACTGTCAGTCATCTATTACACTGCTTGTCCATTCACATCCCGTGTGGACAACAAAAGAAACTCCGTGGGTGCCACACATTCCATTCTCCCAGTTTTCTTCCTCTGTTGATGATAATCTTTCTCCCTGGATTGTGGCTTTTCATAGAGTGTTCAACGTAATAGCTGCTGTGGATGCCTTAACCCATGCTTCTCAAACTTTTCACAGTACTCACACAGGCATAGGAATTAACATTTGCTGCACCAAAGTAAGGGAGGAGGATAGGAAGGTGGAGGGAAAGCAGACTGCTACAAGCAGAAATTTCTTTGATGTCTCATGCTTTATCTTAAAAATATATGCAGATTAAAAAGGAATGAGATCATGTTCTTTGCAGGGACATGGATGAAACTGGAAGCCATTATCCTTAGCAAACTAATGCAGGGACAGAAAACTGAATACTGCATGTTCTCACTTAGAAGTGAGAGCTGAATGATGAGAACACATGGACACATGGCAGGGAGCAACACAAACTGAGGCCGTTCGGAGGGTCAGAGAGCATCAGGAAAAAGAGCTAATGGAAACTGGGCTTAATACCGGGGTGATGGGATGATCTGTGCAGCAATCCACCATGGCACATGTTTACCTATGTAATAAACCTGCACATCTTGCACATGTACCCCTGAACTTAGAAAGTTGGGAGTTACACACACACACAAACACACACACACACACACACCTCTGCAGACTTTGTACACACTCCATCGTATATCAGCAGGGGCTTTTGTGAAAAATAATACTGCCACCTCCAAATATTACAATAAAATTGCCCTTTTGGGCAGGTGCCTTATCTAGCCTGTGGCATTGTACACCCTACAAAATACTCTGTGACAATGTTGAACTTTACCTGAGCCCTGTGCTCCCAGAAAACCAGAATTAAGAAATCCTCAATCTTTTCTGTAAGATCCCATCTCCAGGCTTCCTCAGGATCCCCTTGTTTACTCGCCTCTCTAAAACTCCACGCCCATTTCCTCTTCTTCAAGATGCTCTATCGTAATTAATGCTCTCCCTGTAGCAATATCGTAAATAAAATCACCTCCTTAACTGTCTAGTGCATTACATCTTTGACACACAGCATCCCTTCTTTGAAAAGCCCATGGTTTTATGTGGTGCTTCTTAAGATTTTTACTTTGAAATATTAAATTGTGATAGCAGTATAGGGAAAAAGATATTTTCCTCACTCATCACTAAGTTCACAGTAGAGGCACCTATAATAAAAGATGGATCAACAAGGAAAAAGCATAGAAATCTATTCGATGAATTTTATGTGATATGGGAGCCTTCATAGTAAAATGAAAACCCTCAAAACAGGGAAACCTATGTCTTCTCCTATGCTGGTCTGATGGAAGAGTGGACAGTAATAAAAAAGTATTGTTGGATTAAAAAGCGTGATCTAATGGTAATAAGCTGGAAGGGACTATGGAAGGCCTGCTTGGTGATTCTTCTTTGTGTCCCTGTACCTTCAGAGATAAGGATGTTCTCGTTCTCCAGATCTATGGAGGGTACTTCTTGAATGAGGCTTTTCTGAGAAGGGGAAGGGGAAAGGGAAGGTAAGAGAGACCTTCCTGCTTCTGCTATGTTGTCAAATATCAAGATGTCAGAGTTTGAAGTCATGTTTCTAGAACCCCATTCAGTTAAAAAATAAAAATCCAACCTTGATGTGGTTCTGAAAGATTTTTTTTTACCTGTCCCCATTTAAAATGACTACCAAGGTTACAGCCAACAAAACTACATAGGAATCCCTGCAGCGGGCCAGGAATTGCTGAAGTTGGGAGATAGGAAGAAGTGGGCAGAGACCTTTCTTACCATCCTTAAAATATCTGAAAACTAAAACTACGGGAAACAGTCACTAGTTTTCATTCAATCTTTCTTTCAACAAATACTGATCAGAAATAGCAGATGAGAGGTTGTGTATCGGCTATACAATCTGTTCAGGGGAAAGCTATGGAATCTTGATTAAAACTTTGAAATCCAAACCAGAGATAAGATGAAAAGGATGAAGATGAGTAATGGGTGTGGAGAGATCTTCAAGGCTGCTACTAAACATCAACACATTCTGAGCACAGAATGGGAAGACCTTAAGTTATGGCAACTGCACATAATGATGGCTTACATTTGTTTTAAGGGAATACCTTAAAATATGCAGCAACTAAGCTAAGTAATTAGCATTCATTACCTTGCTAGATCCCTACAGTAACTCCAGGAGCTAAGTACTATTACAATCCCCACTTAACATAAAAAGCAACACAGCCACAGAGAGGCGAATTAACTTGCCCAGGGACAAGTAGACAGTAGCTGGCTGTCCAACTCAAAATCATGTTGCAATAACGCATCCTAAGTGCTGTTGCCATGGGTTTTCTAGAAAGGGTATCTGATATAAATTGGAATCGAGAGTGAAGAGGAGAAACAGTTAAGAGTGAGTCAGACTTCCTATGCCAACTCAGGGAGTGTCAACTTCACCCTGGCAATGGGAAGACAAGGAAATAATTCAAGGAGAGGCAAAGCAAGAGATTGGGACCTAGCAATGGATACCCCTGTAGCACTGGCCCCTTCCAGAGCATGAAAATGAACGAGGATAGGGTAGAATACAACCTAACTTTAGCCACTATTGTGGCTAAAGTTCCTCAATAGCCACAAAGTCAGAAGGGATTGGCTTTAAGGTAACATTTAAAACACCTTTAAACACCAGTGAATACTCAAGTCTGAAACCTGTGCATCTAGCTACTACAAGTTAGAAGAGAAAAAAATGTTAGTGTTCTTAGGGAAGCTCTAGCAATAACATCCTTCCAGTTCTAAAGGCCTTTGAGGGTGTGGGAGGGTGGTTCACACTTCAGGGTGTGCCAATTAAGTATGATGACTGTAGCAAACTAGTGAGTAACACAGCTAGATATTTAAAAGCCTCAGTTACTGGATCAGTGCCACCACAGGAGACTGCGCTCTCCACTAAATTAAAAAAAAAAAAAAGTGGTGTCAGGAGAAACAAAGTGTAAAATACGAAACTTATTTTTCTTCCTGTGAGGTGTTAAGTCTTAAAACTTGCTGTATACACTATTGCTTAGAAGTTTGAAAACTTTTAAGAAAAGAACAAAATACAAAAGTGAAAAGAAAATGATTGTTAGGGCTTTAGACATAACACAAAGTTTTTGCAAATAAATGCCTCTCTAACCTTACTGAATTCTAATAACATGTATTATGCTATTTTTTTCTTGTATCTGTCAGAGGTGTCTGAACTACAGCAACTCTATCTTGAATAGGGGCTGGGTAAAATAAAGCTGAGACCTCCTGGGCTGTATTCCTAGGAGGTTAGGCATGAAGTCACAGGATGAGATAGGAGGCTGCCACAGGTGCAAATCACAAAGACCTTGCTGATAAAGAGGGATGCATAAAGAAGTCGGCCAAAACCCACGGAAACCAAGATGGCAACTAATTAACCTCTGGTTGTCCTCACTGCTCATTTTATGCTAATTATAATGCATCAGTGTGCTAAAACACACTCCCACCAGTGCCACGACAGTTTACAAATGCCATGGCAAAGTCTGGAAATTACACTATCTGGTCTAAAAAGGGGAGAAACCCAACTCTCAGTTCCAGGAATTGCCTACCCCATTTGCAGAAAAGTCATGAATAATCCACTCCTTGTTCAGTATACAACCAAGAAATAATTGGAAGCATTATCAGTTGAGCAGCCCAAACTGCTTTCCAAACAAATTTACTTTCACTTTACTTTCTGGAATAAAAAAGTACTTATTTCTTTAATTTCCTAGTAAACTTGCTTTCACTTTACTCATTGGACTCACCATGAATTCTTCCTTGCATGAGGTCCAAGAGCCCTTTCTTGGGGTCTGGATTGGGACCCCTTCCTGGTAACATATCCATGACAGAGAAAAGAAAAACAAAAGACAAATATACCATATTGCATCCCACCTAAGATGGTACCAATGGCAAGGAACATATTAATTTCAGAGATGGTGAATATCAGAATCAACAAAATACAAAATAATAACCACATTCATGAGTTTTGCTGATGAATTTCTTTTGGTGCCTAAAATGCAGGAGTTTATGGTAGTGGAGTCTATTTCTAAGAGACCCTGTAGTTTTTCATAAGACAAGAAAGAATAAACTTCAAGACATACTAAAAAGAAGCCAGCCTGATGTCAGATGCTCTTCAGCATAAAAATCATAGTAAATTGAAGAGATATTTAATGGATAAGCTTGACTTTGTACACGTGCCTTCCTGACCAATATGTATGTTACTGATGACGTTCAGGACACCCCACTTTGGCACTGGAGGAAACAGCAGAAGCAAGAAGGTCTCTTGGACCTTCTTCCTGCCCTTCTCTGAAGCAGACCCAAAAATCATTCTCTGACCTCTGCAGTACATCATAAGACTCTCATTTCAGAAGTGCTCTTCCTGTACCTGGAGAAAACGAAAATCTCTGTCTCTCTGAAGACACAGGGACACAGAAGTATCTGAACAAACAGACCTTCCTAAGTGAGCCCAGTTTACCACCATTAGATCATAACCTTTTATCCTCCAATCGTATTTCTCCCCTACCATATACTTTATCAAACGGAACATTAAAACACACAGGTTTCCCAATTTCTTAGGGTCTTCATTTCTGAAAGCTCTTGTGTCACATAAAACTTATGTTAGACAAAGTTGAATATTTTTCCCCTGTTAATCTGTCTTTTGTCATAGTGTCTCAGTAATAATTCTAGTGACAGATGAAAAATCTTTTCTCCCCTACATCATCTATGAAGATCCAGAGCATGCCAAGGTATAATTTTTTTTAAAGTTGAGAACATTGCTTTTATACAAATATAAAGCAAACATATCAAAATAAATTTCTTACTGATGGAACCAGTAGCATAATGTATTCATACAAAGAGAATCTAAGTATAAATAGGCCCTGATAATGTCAAACTTTACCTAAGCCTTGTGCTTGCAGAAAAGTAACCACCTCTATAGACCTTTTGAAGATTGAAGGCAAAACATCCCCATCCTTTTTGGTTTTGGGAAATGGCTACTGAAGAAAACCACCCTTCCCCAAATAACTTAGATATGAATATTCTTACTCTCATAATTTTCACAAAATGTGCTGACCACTCCTTTTGTTTACCTGCAAGAAGGCCAGAAAGAGACCCAAACCTGTTTTACCTCTAGCCAATTTCCCACTCTTTGGCTCAGGACTGATTAGCTAAGATTCATTGAAATAAACATTTACTGTTCAGCTAACTGACTGAAATTCCCCCTGAATGCAAAACAATTACAGCTGTGAATCTCTTACCTAAAAAGTTAATCAAATAAACTCTTTTTGTGGTTAGGTACTTTACATGACAGTACATACAAACTACAAATAAAAAAGGAAAAAAAATAACTTGGATTTAAAGAAAATTAAGAACTTTAGTTTTTTGAAAGTCACAGTTTAGGAAATAAAAAGCCAAACACAGGCTAGAAGAATATATTTGTAGTGCAAATACTTAATAAAGGACTTATATCTAGAATAATAAATAACTCTTATAATTCAATAGTAAGAAAGCCAACCCAATTAAAAATGAGCAAAATACCAAAAATGACATTGTACAAAAGAAGATGTAAGTAGAGGAAAAAATGCTTATCATTGGTCATTAGGGAAATGCAAATTAAAACCCAAATGAGCGACTGCTACACAGCTAAATAGAATGGCTAAAACAAAAAAGAGTGACAATATCAAGTGCTGACAAGGACTGGCAGCAATTAACAACTTCCAAATGTTGATGGTAGAGTGAAAACTGATATAACCATTTTAGAATACCAATGGCAATTCCTTGTAAATTTAACTATAAATATAGCACGTGACTCAGTAATTCCACTTTTAGATATTTATCCAAGAAAAATGCAAACATATTCTCCAAAAGACTCATCCATGAAAAATTACAGCTTTCTTTACAATAGCCATAAAGTAGGTACAACCTAAATGTCCATTATTAGATGACTTAACAAACTGTAGTACAATCATACAACAATACTACTCAGCAATAAAAAGGAAATTGTTGATACATGCAGTAACAAGAATGAGAAAAGACTGATACATGCAGTAACCAGGCACAAAAAGATACATGCTACATAATTCCATTTATATAAATACTTAAAAAGCCAAACCTATAGCATCACAAAGTGGATCAGTGGATGCCTGAGACCAGGGGTGGAATGCAAAACTGTGTGAAGAAACTTAATGAAAAAACTGCATCAACTAACGGACAAAACATCCAGCTAGCATCAAAATGGCAGTATCAAATTCACACATAACAATATTAACCGTAAATGTAAATGGGCTAAATGCCCCAATCAAAAGACACAGACTGGCAAATTGGATAAAAAGTCAAGACCCATCAGTGTGCTGTATTCAGGAAACCTATCTGACCTGCAAGGACACACATAAGCTCAAAATAAAGGGATGGAGGAAGATTTATCAAGCAAATGGAGAGCAAAAAAAAACCAGGAGTTGCAATCCTAGTCACTGATAAAATGAACTTTAAACCTAGAAAAATCAAGAGGGACAAAGAAAGGCATTATATAATAGTAGAAGGATCAACGCAACAAGAAGAGCTAACGATCCTAA
>CAUYQU010105303.1:0-16743 GCA_963574635.1 Cheracebus regulus
TACTCAAGGCCATATCAAATCCTGAAGAGTCCCTGGTTTCTGTGACAAGGGGGAATTTTGCTAGCAAATGACTGAATTAAAATCCAGGTAAATATGCTCTAAATCTTCATCTTCAGGTTTTTAGTTCTTTAACATATTGTACGAGGTTTTGTACTCAAATCTAATTATATTTTGTAAAAGTTTGTTTTAATAAATCCTAGATAAACTTCAATTTTCTACTCTATTCTCTATACTTTTCTTTGTTTTGCCTGTCTTCTTTTCTTTACACAGATTCCCAAGGACAATCCCTAAAAAAAGTATTAGTCCTAGTGTTCGGTTGGAGATAAATTTATTCCAACAATCCTCAGGTCTGTGGATGTCTAGAGTGTAAATCTGCAAGAGAGGAACACAAGGTTGTATTAATTCCTAGTCTGGACTTTGGGTCATCACAAATAAACATGTTAACACAGATGAGAAAACAGTAAATACAAAAAATAAAAAATCAACTGGGCATGGTAGCGCATGCCTGTAGTCCCAGCTATTTAAGAGGCTGAGGTGGGAGGACTGCTTAGGCCAAGAGGTCAAGGCTGCAATGAGCCGTGATCTACTGCACCCCTAGCCTGGGTGACAGAGGGAGACTCTATCTCAAAAAAAAAAAAAAAAAAAGAAAAAGAAAAAGAAAAATTTACCATATTTTTCACTTGGAATTATCCAAGCTGTTTTCCAAGAACTTTTAGTTAAGGGTTGCACGAATGCTTGTGAGGCAACCCATACTGTTCTTAGTTCTAACTATTTGGAAAGTTCTTCCTTATACTGATCTAAAATCTGTCTCCCTGTAACTCCTGCCCTCCAGTTCTGGTTTTACTGTGTGGAGCAAAGATTCTCAATGGAGAACAAGTCACATTTGGGCAGGACAACTCTGTTTTATGCAGGGCAATCTGGTGCACTGAAAGACATTTATGGTATCTGGCCGTCATCTGTACAGTCACCCCTACTAGTTTATTATAACCAAAAATGCTCTCCCACATTTCTAAATCTCTCCTGTTCAGGGACCCACATTTAGAGAAGAGGAGCTAGAGACCTAAATCTGTTGCTAGTAATCTAAAACAAGCATACTCCTTTTTCCCCATGGTAGCCCTGCAAATATACTAAGGAAGTTTCATGTATGTTCCTATCTTCCTTAGGCATGGGGGACTATTCTTTATTATGTGGTCTGCAGACTTACAATCATCATGATTTCCTTTCTCTTTAAATACTAGAAGGCGATGTCCATCATCAAATACTGTATCAAAACCTGGACAGAGAGGCCAGGTGCGATGGCTCACGCCTGTAATCTTAGCACTTTGGGAGGCTGAAGCAGGCGGATCACTTAAGGCCAAGAGTTCAAGACCAGTCCAGCCAACATGGCGAAGCCCCATCTCTACTAAAAAAATACAAAAATGAGCTGGGCATGGTGGTGTGTGCCTGTGGTCCCAGCTCCTCAGGAGGCTGAGGCATGAGAATTGCTTGAACCTAGGAGGTGGTGGAGGTTGCAGTGTGCCAATAACATGCCACTTCATTCCAGCCTGGGCGACAGAGGGAAGACTGTTTCAAAACAAAAACCAAACAAACAAAAAACTGGACAGAGGACCATAAATGTGATTTAAAATATAAAATGGGCTCCAAGTATTTATCTTTTCTTTTTTTTAAAAAAAATTTTTTTTTTTTTTTTTTTTTTAAAGACGGGGTTTCACCATGTTGGTCAGGCTGGTCTTGAACTCTCGACCTCAGGTGATCTGCCCGCCTTGGCCTCCAAAGTGCTTGGATTATAGGAGTGAGCCACTGCGCCTGGCCTTCTTTCTTTTTTTTTTTGAGACACAGTTTCCCTCGGTCACCGAGGCTGGGGTACAGTGGCGCCCTCTTGGCTCACTGTAACCTCTGCCTCCTGGGTTCAAGTGATTCTCCTGCCTCAGCCTCTTGAGTAGCTGGAATTACAGGTGCATACCACCATCCCCAGCTAATTTTTTTTTATTATTAGTAGAGATGGGGTTTATCCATGTTGGCCAGGCTGGATTCAAACTCCTGACCTCACGTGATCTGCCCACCTTGGCCTTCCAAAGTGTTGGGATTACAGGTGTGAGCCACTGTGCCCAGTAGAGTATTTCTTATAATATCCCTAATAATTTTTGGCTTCCTGTACTATATAATATTCAGGTGTTTAAATATTAACATATACCCATTATCCAGACCAAACAATCGAATGACAACGTCAGCCCTCACGGAGCTGAGCTATGCCCAAAAAGGGATGCTGAGAAATTCTGAAGGGAAAAATGGCAACATCCTGGAGTGTCACCAATTCACATTTTAGTTTTCACAGTGAGGAAGACAGTGAAGGGGACATAGGATATGGTTTACTTTATAGACATCAGATTCTGATTCCCTTCATACCATTTTATGTAAGTCTTGCTTACACTGATAAGTAATTTGCAACTGTATAAAATCAGTCATCTAAATATAGCTTCATGAATACCTTTTTTTTTTTTTTTTTGAAATGGAGTCTTGCTCTGCCACCCAGGCTGAAGGGCAGTGGCACGATCTTGGCTCACTGCAACCTCCGCCTCCTGGGTTCAAGTGATTCTCCTGCCTTAGCCTTCTGAGTAGCTGGGATTACAGGTACCTGCCACCATACCCGGCTACTTTTTGTATTTTTAGTAGAGATGGAGTTTTGCCATGTTGGCCAGGCTGGTCGAACTCCTGACCTCAGGTATTCATCTGCCATGAATACCTTTTTGATTCTGTTTAATAACAATAACTGATATAAAAATATAGTCTATTTACTAGTAAGTGACTGAGTTAAAATTATATTTAGTTCATCCATTTTACAAGTCAGCAATGTAGGTTCTCAACATGAGTGTGTGACAGGTAGGGGATGTGGTGTGGGTGAATATCCTGAAATGACAGCTTCCTGCTGTCTACTGGCAGAACTTTGACATGTTCCGCAGTTTATGTCTTATCTGGCCTTGGTGTTTATGCCAGCGGAAACCAAATTTAGAATAATTAGTCTACTAACCATTACTAGAAACCCAGATTTTTTTGTAAAGCTTTATCTGTAAGTTTGCTTTTAGAGTAATTCAACTCAAACTATAAGCTTCAGATATTCCTTAATTTTTTCCAGATATGAATGAGAAGTAATTCCAGGAAAATCAGAGGGGAAAATCTAGAATTAGGCCTATATTACTTTTCTAAAATAATACAGCTTGGCTGGGGTGGGTAGCTCACACTGGTAATCTCAGCACTTTTGGGAGACCAGGGCAGGAAGACTGGTTGAAGCCAGGAGTTTAAGACCAGCCTGGGCAAAACAGCAAGACCCCTCTCTCTACAAAAAATAAAAAAATTAGCCAGGCATGGTGGTGCACGACTGTTGTCCCAGCTACTCAGGATACTGAAGTAGGAGGATCACTTCAGCCCATGAGTTGGAGGTTGCAGTGAGCTGTGATCGTACCACTGCACTCCAGCCTGGAAGACAGAATGGACAACCCTGTTTAAAAAAAAACAAACATAAAATAATATAGCTAGCTTTCTTATAAGTTGGGACCAGAGGGCGGAGACGGGGGGGTGGGTCTGTTAAAGGTAGTACAAGCCAAGTAGCTGTTTACGAAGTTCCTTGCCAGGTAAACACAGAGGGCATACTGTTTAATTTTTATAATTTATACCAAGGAAATATGAGGGACAAATATGAAGAATGTCAAACCTGGTGAACCAGATGGGCTCCTGCAGCACCCAGGGCAGTGTAGTAGGGAGCAGTCTGACCACTGTTGACACCCACTAGGCTCAGTGCCCCCAGCATTGCAACACTGAAGCCGCTGAGCCACTGCTTGGTGTTTTCTCCGAAACGCAGAGCCGTGGACTTAAGACCAATCAAAACATCATCTCTTTTGTCCTAATCTCAGAAAGAAAAATAAACTGTCTGCTTTTTAAGCTTTAGTTCACACATCATAAAATACACATTTTGAAGTGTCAGATTTCATGTTTTTTAGTATATTTACAAGGTTGTGCAACCAATTACTATAGTGGGAAATCAGGGAACTGGAGAGACTTCTGAGGTTACAGGAGGGTTTTATTTAAGGTATAAGGAACTGAGCGAAGAACAAAGAAAGCAAGGGCTTTTTATACATCTTAGGGTGCGAAAAGAAGCCAGGTTATAGAAGCAAGAACAAAAGCAGTTAATCAATACAGTGACAGGCTTACTCAAGACTTGGTATGTGGGCCAGGTGGCCTTATCTTGAGCCCAGGCAGGTTCAGATCAGTCCTACAGAGCTCTGCACTGAGCTCTTCTCTGATGTCTGCAGTACTATCCTATTTGGATATTTTTCATGGCCTTCACTGTGTCATTTTGATACAAAACCAGCAAGCAATACATAGGAAACATATCTATAAATTCTTAGGCTCACTCATACTATGAGGGTAAGGATCAGGGAGGAAACTGTTTTCCTCCAGATGGTGAGGGAGTACTGGGAGTCTTCAGAGCACATTTTCTTGAGCTTTGCCTTCTGAGATAACGTTATCAGAGTTCCTCCTAGAGCCTGAGCCAGCAGACTGCCTCCAGTCTAACACTGACAGCCTGTTTCTCTTCTCTGTATGATTTTATTATTTTTCTTTTAATTTTTGCCTCATTACCACTAACTACTTGCAGAAGAAATTGTCTTTTACAGAACATGCAGATATACCATAAGTGGTAAAAGATGACAGTAACTCAGAAACAGACTGATCAGTAATGAATGTGCAGGCCAAAGTTAAACACCACTGCTAAAATCACCATCCAGCTTCATTTCTATTTATTATTGTATTTCTTAAAATCCTATAATGACTCTTAATTATATTTTTACAGTTTTAGGATTAAAATTCACCTCTAATTCTTCCCATAGCTCCTCTCTACCTCAGAGTTCTCAAACCTCAATATATCTCCTGTACATTTTAGTTTCAATCTTGCTAAAATCGCAGATGTAGAAAAATGCTCACTTATCACCTAACCACATCCACTCACTTTCCACTCCTGGCCCTTCTAGCCCAATTTATCCCTTGCCTTTCCTACCAAATCCAGTTTAGGTAGAGCTAGGTCTCAATGATACAACCACATGTAGCTGCCTGGTTTCTCCTAGTAAGTTTATTTATAAGCATCTCCAAATACTGTTGTAATAAACATGGTCACATGATATCAGTGGCTGCGTGTTGAACTCTCTGCACTGACCTACAGGCAGACAGCAACCTGACAGGCTCTCTTTTGGTGCCCAAATCCAAATCACGATGACTGTGGGTTAGTGTTTCTGGTTTTCCTTTGATACTACAATCACTTTCAGGATGCAAACTGTGTCTGTAATTATGTGAACCACAAAACTGCCAATGAGTATGTGGTGTTTTCCTGAAGTTGTTAATCTAATTGGAATACTGGTATCCTAAGCACTGCTTCCAGACCTTACTGGAAAAAGTACAGGCATCTCTTCAACCTGTAAGTCAAGTTTCACTTTGAAAGTAAGGCTGATTGCCGGGTGCGGTGGCTCACACCTGTAATCCAAGCACTTTGGAGGCCAAGGCAGGCGGATCACCTGAGGTCTGGAGTTCAAGACCAGCCTGACCAACATGGTGAGACCCCGTCTTTAAAAAAAAAAAAAAAAAAAAAAAAAAAAAGGAAGGCTGATAATAGATCTGCCTTTTCAGGATAATACAAATGTAGCAGGGCATAGTGCTTCAGTGGAAGAAAACACGATACAATCCAGACATATTCTTCAAGTAAATAATGGAGAATACATAATCATATTCCAGAAAAATACTGAGAAAAAACTTTTTAAAAAAGTTCAGAACATGTACTATCAAATCATCACATTGTATACCTTAAATATACATAATTTTATTTGTCAATTACTCCTCATTAAAGTTGGGAGTTTATAAATGTAAAAGAAAAAAATGAGTTTTTAAAATTGAATTTATGAAAAAGGCAACATCAAAAGCTATAAAAATGCTTATAATACTTTAACTCAATAATACTACTTCTAAGAATTTAACTGAAAAACTCCTATTCATGAACTATTAATGATTAGAACAATATTATTTATAATTGTGAAAACTCAGAAACAAATAGCCAAAATAGAGAAACTGATCAATTTTTTTTTCAACTATGGCACATCAAATTTATGGCATGTTAAATTGAGGCATGCATTATCTTATAGTCCATAGTCTTAAAGTGACAACGAGAAAGAACTGGTAAAAATGTGGGAAAATGTTCACTCACTATACCAAGTAAAAAAGTTGCATGATTCAATGATTAGAGGGACAGGAGAATGTAGTGGTTAAAAGCAGTCTCTGAACCCTGGGTTTGAATCTCAGCTCTGCCATCTACCAACTGTGTGACATGGACAAGTAACTTCTTCACGTTTCTTCTTTTGTTAAATGAGGATAATGTAAGTACTTTCCTCGAAGGCTGTTGGGGGAATTAAACTAAGTTTTTAAAGTACTTAAAACAGTACCTGGCATACAGGAAATACTACTTTACTGTTCGTAAGTAAAATAAATGAGTTGAACTCTGGTAAACATACATACACATACAAAAATATTTTGTGGGAGCCATGGAACTGTGAATGACTTTCTTTTTAGAAAAAAAAATTCTTCCTCCTTAATTTGGTTCTT
The DNA here is from genome assembly GCA_963574635.1 of Cheracebus regulus. Classification (NCBI taxonomy): domain Eukaryota; kingdom Metazoa; phylum Chordata; class Mammalia; order Primates; family Pitheciidae; genus Cheracebus; species Cheracebus regulus. The sequence continues at coordinate 6,640 of CAUYQU010105303.1, forward strand.
AAAGTTCTTAAAAAACAATAAATTTTGGAAAAAAATGCTTTCTCCTTAATTTGGTTCTTTAAAAACAGCACAACTAAACCAAAGTTAAGAAAAAGATATAATTTATTTACCTGATGGGCATAAATAGTATCATATATTAGTGTCCACATAACTCCAGAAAAATAAAGAGGCAGGCAAACTGATGGATCACAGGAACCCTTGATGGCAGACCATCCAAGTAATGCTCCCCAATTAAATGTCAAGCCTACAATTAGCAAAACACAAAAAGGAGGAAAGTCTGCAACATGTACTTTAGAATTCCAAAGGGAAAGAAGGGCATTGGTGCGCATTCAATGCTCCTGGTATCAGACTGTGTGTGTGCTGCTCTCTGTGTGTTCCTTCCTTAAACCCTGTCAACTCTTGGTGGTAATTATTAGCTCCATTTTACAAAAAAGAAAACAGGCTCAGAGAGGTTAATTAACAACTAAAATAACAGAGCTACTAAAAAGAATAATCTCCTCCAATTAAGTAAATAGAAAGGTTAAAGAGAAGATTTATCCCACCTGGTATGGGGCATGGCCCTACTAATAAACATTAGATGCTGGGATCTGAACTTACATCTATTTGACTCAAAAACCCGTATTCTTTCTGTTACCACTTTGCCTCCCCTATCAGCTACAGAAACAAGAATATACATAGGAACACTGATTTATTCCAGAAGGGCATCCTCTCTGAGGACTGAAACAAATACTTACATGTTGACAGCTCCCAAATCTCCATTTGTGAGCCTGATCACTCTAAGCTCCAGACTACAAACTGAACTGTCTGCTGGACTTCTTCTCTGCTTGCAAGTTGCTCATGTACCTTAAACTCAATGTGTCCCAAATATCTTTTCTCAGAATCCCCTTTTCTCCTTCTCTATTACCTATTTCCACTCATGTGCCCTCCTTAAGTGATTAAGTGCCTCTCCTCTGTGGTCCCATAGCGCTCCTGCCTGCCATGTTGTGCTGCAAGGACCTGTTTATCTGTTGTCTCCATCTTCAACTCCTTAAAGATGGTCAGTGTGTTTTAGTCATTCTTATTTTCCCAGCACCTGCTGCAATTCCTGGCATAAAGTAAATGCAAGGGTTCAATAAATGTTTGGAGTAAATATACCAGCTTCTTAACATTATCTTATAGATAGGAAATGCTTACATTGAGAATATAATTTCAAATTTAATAATAAAGAGAACATTCAATGAGAGGCTCTTAGAAAAAAATAAAGATTCTACCACAACTTTCCCACAAATCAGGCTCACATCAATTTCTTGAGTTGCTTTTCATTTTTTCATTTACTGAAAAAAAAAAATGGTTCAAACAACTAGAATCATTCTAGGAATATTCTAGGAAGAGAATAGAAAAGTCTGGGAATAGATATTTTTACAGCAGATTCTGATACCTACTTACCTATCTTCCTCTCTTTTCACCAACAAGTATGTATCCAATACCTGCACTGTGCCAAGTACTATGCTAAATGATGGGCCACAGTTTATTAGCTGGGAGACCATAGGAGGCTCTCAATATATTCTTGTTGAATTAATGTTGTTGAAATGAGTAAGTGCCGGATTAGAATGCTATGGTAGCCCAGAAGAGATTGTCTAACTTCTTCCTGAGAGGCTTCACAGAACAGGAGCTGTCTAAGGTGACAGCTTAGACAGCTATCACACACACTTTAACCCTTGTTCTCCTGCCACAGAGTGCTTCTACCCCATGCCCCAAATTCTTCAGGTTATCTGGAACAAACACTTTTTCATGATACACCTAGATTTTAACAAAAGCATTTCAGAAAGCAATGATGGCCAGGCGTGATGACACACACCTGTAATCCCAGCACTTTGGGAAGCTAAGGCAGGTGGATCGCTTGAGCTCAGGTTTGAGACCAGCCTAGGCAACATGGTGAAACCCTGTCTCTACAAAAAAATACAAAAATTAGCCAGGCATGGCTGTGAATGCCTGTAGTCCTAGCTACTCAGGAAGCTGAGGTGGGAGGATCACTTGAGCCTGGGAGGTCAAGGTTGCAGTAAGCTGAGATTGTACCACTGTACTCCAGCCTGGGCAACAGAGTGAGACCCTGTCTCAGAGAATAAGAGAGAGGAGGAGAGGGGAGGGGAGAAGAGGAGAGAGAAGGAGAGGGGAGGGGAGAAGAGGAGAGAGGAGAGGAAGAAATGATGCTGATAACCCTAATAAATATGCAATATTTCTTAGCTAGTAAAAACAGCTAACTGCCCTCCTTTAAAATATGAAAATCTATTCTTGGTTAGGAAAATTATATGACTGATTTGTCATTCATCTTTACTTATTTATCTACCTATCTCTCCATAAAAGTACAGTTTGCAAGTATCAAAGGAAATACTTATAGTTATTTTAAGCTCACCCAAGGCTAATTGAGGCCAGTATGTAATTCTTTTCATTAGTGGGTAGGTGATGACAAGAAGTAAGGATGATGCTCCCAGAACTATACTGAAAAGAGGAAAAACCATTAAAATGATTATTACCATTACCTCTTAGAAACCACGAAATATTTTAAGACAATGACGTAATACTAATTGGAAAATAGATTTTATCTTAAATTATATTTTTATGTAAATTATCTTCCTAGACTTTGACTTTCCCTATTATAAAGGATGAGTAGAAAACTACTTTAAATGTTATAAAACAACCAAACAAAGTAATAGCTAACACATACAGTACTTTCATGTATGAGGCACTGTTCTAAGTGAATGACATTTGTAATTCATTATAATCTTCACAATGACCATAAAAGGCAAGTATTATAATAGTTTTATTCTCCTTTTTTGCAGATGGGAAAACTGAAGCATAAAATAATTAAGTAATTTGCCGATTGTCATATAGCTAGTCAGAGCAGAGCCCAGATTCAAACCTAAGGCAGTCTAGTCTGGCTCCAGAGTCCAACCTATTAACCACCAAATGTTACTGCCTCTCTGAACTGTTTGCAAACATTAAGGCATCTAATAAACTGAGATGTCCTAATAGATAATTAGAGTCAAGATATCCCTCCTTATATGCATGATGGAGTGTTACTTTTCTGGAGAAAAAGAAAGCACCCATGAAAATGTGATAAAATAAGATATTCTTAAGACCTCAAACTTTATCTAACACTATCCCTTCTAGAAATAACCTTCCAAAAATATTTTCATGTAATTGTTGCTATCAGGGCAAGGCATGCAATTAAATCTAGTGTCTATAAAGTAACTCTTGTCTTTTTTCTCTTACATTGAAGTACTTTGTAAACAGCAATCTGATGCATAAAAGTTTTGTTTTGTCTCTGCTTAAGAGGTATAGAAATGAGTCCTCCCACTGCTTTCTTCAGTCATTGATTAGTAACATGACCCTGGGAAAGACATAGTTCCTCTCTGTGCACAATGAGTATAATCACTTCTGCTTTAAGTCTACTTTAGGGAAACTGTCAGCATAAATAAAATTATACATATATATGTGGGTGTATACACACACATCCATGCATACACTTAGAAAACCTATGAAATTGCCTTGTGTCCCTTAGGGAAGGTAGTGCAAACACTGAAGGAGGTTCAAAACAAATTAAATGTTCATTTCTTAACTCCTTTGGCCAAAAGCATTCTTGAAGCAGATTTTAAAATATGTGGTGAGTTACTTACACTTGCTAACTTACAGTGTTATTATTACTTATTGCTTGATAAGTAGCCAATAAACAACTGTGATAAAGATATTTCACTTTATTCCTACTTTCTCCATTTCAAAGGAGAGACTTTTACACATGATGTGGAAAACATGCTTAATATACCTGTAGTAATTCAGACACAGAAGAACACCCAGGGCCAAGGTTAGCTGTCCCCCAAGAAAAACAAAGGACTGAAAAGTTGAAATGTCTCCAGCGGCTATTGGGCGATTGGCTGTTCTTGTAACCTTAAAACATAAAAACAGATACCTTAGCCTAATGTAATAACTCAATTATTTATTTGAACATTTAATTAAGAGACTGGACCACGGTAGGCACAAATATGAATGAAGAGAGAAATCAACATTTTAAATACTGTCAAGAATCAAAACTTCATATTTAAAATAGCTTTGAAAAGAACTAAAAATTCCCATCACTCATTCTATTTTCTCCCATCCCCATCTCTAAACAAACAAAACAAAGGAACTTCCTGGTTGGGTGCAGTGGCTCAGGCCTGTAATCCCAGCACTTTGGGAGGCTGAGGCGGGAGTTTGAGAACATCAGTTTTAGCCTCAGCTATAGGGGAGGCTGAGGTAGAACTGCTTGAGGCTAGAAGGTTGAAGCTGCAGTTAGTCATGATTATATCAAGCTCTCCAGCATGGGTGACACTGCAAGACCCTCTGTCAAACAAAACAAAACAAAACAAAACAAAAAACACAAAGCAACTTCCTTATCAGCTATTTAGCTATTCAGCTTAGCAAATATAATATGTTCAATTTTCACAGAGAAAGTCTAAATATTTACTAACTGGCCTTTACAGAAAAGGTTTGCTGACCAGATTTATACCTTACTTCACAGTGTAATAAAGCAGCTTGGCAATAACTCTGACTAATGACTCATGCTGGTTAGATATCAGAATGGGATCTTTTATACCTGATTGGATTCCTATAGTTTCAAATTTAAAATAATATTTGTTTTTAAATTTGTTTCAGGGTATTAGCATTATTCTAGCTAGTATTTGAGTGCTTACAATGTTCACTATTCTAAAAGCTTTAACTGCATCACGTCACTGAATCCTTATAATAATCCTATTTTAGGTTGGGCACGGTAGCTCAAGCCTGTAAACCCAGCACTTTGGAAGGCTGAGGTGGATGGACCACTAAGGTCAGGAGTTCAAGACCAGCCTGGCCAATGTGGTGAAACTCCGTTTCTACTGAAAATATAAAAATTAGCTGGGCGTGGTGGTGGGTGCCTGTAATTCCAGCTACTTGGGAGCTGAGGCAGGAGAATTGCTTGAACCCAGGATGTGGGCAACAGGAGCACAACTCTGTCTCTAAATAAATAAATAACCCTGTCTTTCGACCATTTACAAGCTCTTGCCATTTCTAATGTGGATGAAACTGAGGCAGAGGCTCAGTAACTTTCCCAGGTCACAGATGCTAAGGGTAGCACAGCCAGTCTAGTCCCACCAACTCCACTACCAACCAGAAGGTTACACTTGCCCTTTTAGCATAGTGATAATTAGCTGGCAATTTTGAAAGCTGCAAATAAATAAGCACTTAATCGAAACATTTTTGATGTGGTTTCTATGAAACCAGAAAACTCATAGCTTACTAAACTAAATCATTAGTACCTGTGTGTTGAGATTATTTCAATGTTCTTAACCTAATGTTTATCAAATTATGACATGGCTAGTAGATTATATACATCAACAAAAACACTTAGCCATACACCCTAATAGCAATTCTCTTTCCATTTAATGTATCAGCAATGTACTTAACATGTAATGTATTAAGCAAAATTCTGAGCCACAAACATGACCTTAATGATATATTGCCTTTAAGAAACTAAAGTAAGCATTATAATTTGGCCCAGCTTTTAAACATGTCATTTAAAAGAGATGCACAAAACACTAAAATTCATGTCAGCGGCTGGGCGTGGTAGCTCAAGCTTGTAATCCCAGCACTTTGGGAGGCTGAGGCGGGTGGATCACCAGGTCAGGAGTTCGAGACCAGTCTGACCAACATGGTGAAACCCCATCTTTAATAAAAACACAAAATAGCCGAATGTGGTGGTGCACGCCTGTAATCCCAGCTACTCAGGAGGCTGAGGCAGGAGAATTGCTAGAAGCTGAGAGGCGGAGGTTGTAGTGAGCCAAGATCGTGCCACTGCACTCCAGCCTGGGCGATAGGGCGAGACTCCATCTCAAAAAAATAAAAAATAAATAAATAAATAAAATTCATGTTAGGAAAACCACCTCAATAGCTGTAAAATACTCATTTGGTGCTTTGTTGTACGTCAGTGCAGGATCTGGAATCTTCTAATAAGAGAAAAATGGCTTGAGGGAGATATAAGATAGTTAATCACCTTTTTTTCTAGTGAGAAAAAATCATTAAAGGGGAAACTAAAGTGGTCATATTTTGCTAATTAAGAAAATTGAAAAAGTTGGTTGGTTTGAATACATTATTACTATTATTTCTGAGACAGGGTCTTGCTCTGTCACCCAGGCTGGAGTGCAACAGCATAATCATGGCTCACTGCAGCCCTGACCTCCCAGGCTTAAGCAATCCTTCTACCTCAGCCTCTGAGTAGCTGGGAATACAGGTGTGTGCCACCATGCCCAGCTAATTTTTCTTTCTTTTTTTTGTAGAGGCAGGGCCTCACTATGTTGTCTAAGCTGGTCTTGAACTCCTGGGCTCAGGTGATCCTCCAGCCTAGGCCTCCCAAATGCTGTGATTACAGGTGTGAGCCAGTGTGAGAATACAGGCATAAGCCACTGTGCCCAGCCTAATGTAGTATTTTTATTTTATTTTATTAATTTTTTAAGATGGGGTTTCACCGTGATGGCCAGGCTGGTCTTGAACGCCTGACCTCAGGTGATCCATCCACCTTGGCCTCCCAAAGTGCTAGGATTATAGGCGTGAGCTATTGCGCCCGGCCTGATGTAGTATTTTTCTTAATGAGTCTTTTTCTTTTGATATAATTCTAGAATCACGTGTGATTTAAAGAATTATACAAAGATCTCAAGTACCCTATACCCAGTTCCCCTCAATATCACATGTAAAACTATAGTACAATCTCACAAGCAGAATTTTTATATTAATACAGTCAAGATGTAAAACACTGCCGTCACCACGAGGATCTCTCATTTTGCCCTTTGATAGACATATGCCACGCTCACTTACCTCCTGTCTTTGTCCCCTCCTTAATCCCTGGCAAAACTAATCTATTCACTATTTCTGTAATGCTGTCATTTCAAGAATGTTATATAAATGGAATCACATAGTATGTAACCCTTTCAGACTGGCTTTTGTCTCTGCAGAATTCTCTGGAGATTCATCTAGGTTGTTTCATGCATCAATTGTTCATTCCTTTTATTGCTATAGTTTTCCCAGGTAGAGATGTACATACATTGTTTAATCTTCACCCACTGAAGGACATGCCTATAGTTTGGGGCTATTACAAGTAAAGCAGCTATAAATATTTACATACAGGTTTCTAGGTGAGCATAACTGTTCATTTCCCTAGGATAAATGTTCAGGAGTCCAACTGCTGAGTTGGAAGGTAGTTGCACATTTAGATTTTAAAAAACAAACAAACAAAAACTCCCAATCTTTTCCAGAGAGGCTATACTGCTTAACCTTCCCACCAGCAATGTATGAGTGATTCAGGTCCTCTACACCTATGCTAGCATTTGGTATTGTTGCTATTTTTTATTTCAGCCATTCTGATAGGTTCGTAATAATATTTCATTGTAGTTTTTTGTTGTTGCTTTTTTTTCTCTTTTTTTCTGGAGACAGGGTCTTACTCTGTCATCTAGACTGAAGTGCAGTGGCATGACCATGGCTCACTACAGCTCCACCTCCCGGGCTCAAGCAATTGTCTCACTTCAGCCTCCTGAGCAGCTGAGACGATGAGATGGATGTATGCTACCACATCTGGCTATTTTTTTCACCTTTTCAGAGACAGGGGTCTTACTATGTTGCCCAAGCTGGTCTCAAATTCCTGGGTTCAAGAGATCCTCCTGCCCGGGCCTCCCAAAGTGCTGGGACTACAGGTGTGAGCTACCATGCCCGGCCTCATTGCAGTTTTAATCTGTATTTCCATAAAGACTAAGAATGTTGAACATATTTTTACGTACCTATCTGAAATCTGTATATCCTCTTAGTTGAAATATCTTTACCCATTTGTAATTGATTTTTTTTTATTGTTTAGTTTTAAGAGTTCTTTATATATCCTGGTTATTTTTTTGAGGCAGGGTCTCACTCTGTTGCCCAGGCTGGAGTGCAGTGGTACAATCTTAGCTCACTGCAGCCTCCGCCTCCTGGGCTGATGCTTCTGCCTCAGCCTCCCGAGTAGCTGGGATTATAGGCATGTGCCACCACACCCAGCTAATTTTTATATTTTTAATAGAGATGGGGTTTCGCCATGTTGGCCAGGCTGGTCTTGAAATCCTGACCTCAAGTGATCTGCCCACCTTGGCCTCTCAAAGTACTGGGATTATAGGTGTGAGCCACCATGCCTGGCCTATCCTAGGGTTTTGTTGGTTTGTTTTCGTTTTTGTGTGTGTGTTTTTTTCCTTTTTCCCCCGATTCCCAACACACATAGGATATATATTCTTTTGTTGGATACCAGTCTTTTGTTGGACTCCTGGTTTGCAAATATTTTCTCCTGGAGCTTGTCTTTTAATCTGCTTAACGTGGTTTTTCACAAATCAAAATTTGTTTTGATGAAGCACAAATTCATTTTCCTCTTAAGGGTTGTGCTTTTTGTATTTCTCACAGCTTTTAAGATATTAAAATTTTCTTTCGTTTTAGAAGCTTGATTATGATGTATTGAGGTGAGGATTCTGTGTGTTTATTGTATTTGGAGGTTTCTCACCTTCTGAAATATGTAGGTTTATGTCTTTTGCTAAATTTGGGGCTTTTTCAGCCAGTATTTCTTCAATCATTTTTCAGCCCTCACCTTTCTCCTGTTTTTCCAAGACTCATGAAACAAATATTAGATCATTTGTTATAGTCCAAAGGTCTTCGATTATTCAGTCTATTTTCCATTTTCCAGATTGTGTCATTTCTATTATTCTATTTCCAGTTCACTGATTCCTTCCTCTGTTCCCTCCATTCTACTGTTGGGCCCATCCACTGAATTTTTATTGCAATTATTGTATCTTTCAGTTTGAAAATTTCCATTTGGTTCTCCTTTATATTTTCTATTTCTTTTCTGAGATATGGTATTTTTCATTAGTTTCAAGCATGTTTGTAATTGCTCACTAAAGCATATCTATGATTGCCGCTTTAAAAATCTTTGTAAGAAATCTTAACATCTCTGCTTTCTTAGTGTTGTTCATCTACTGTCTTTTTTTCACTCAAGTTGAGATTTTCCTAGTTCTTGGTATGACAAATGATTCTTAACCGAAATCTGGACATTTAAGTACTATGTCATGAGACAATGAATCTTATTTAAACTTTTAATTTCGGCTGGCTTTTTTTTGACACTGCAATGGCAAAAGAAGGGGGTGGGAGACGCTGCCCAATCATTACCAGCTGGGGTTAGAAGCTCAATTTCTGGACCTAGTTTCCACTGACCCCTGCCAAGTAGGCTCCCCACTGCCCCCACCATCTGTACCCATTGACATTTCCAGATATCTGGCTTTTTCAGTTCCAAGTCTGGAATATTTGAAGAAAAACAAAATCTGGGAAATTATTTGGGTCCTAAGTCTGCCACCTTTTCTTTACAGTCCTCTTATGTTTGTTTTATGTATAATGTCCAGGGGTTTTAGTCATACTTAGTAAAAAGAATAGAGAAAATACATCTATTCCATCTTCCTGGAAGCAGAAGTCAAAATCTATGTAATTGGTTTTAACTCTAGTCAACAGTGTGGGACTGAAATGTTTAGGGTAGAGTCTATCTATCAAATAAGATAAAGCAATTCAGAATTTTGCAGTTTGCCTTCAAATATTTGATCTCAAATGTTATCCAAACAGACCCATGATTAACAAACTGTTACTAATTTATATCACTATTTTTCATTTTCTGGAAGGCTTATACTAAGCTAGCAATTTTTTTAAAGTGGTGAACTACTATTAACATGTTTAAGAATTGTCTTGAAGTGATATATGCCAGAAGCCTCATTTACAGAGTGTACAGAATAAACACTGACTAGGATGTGTGAACCTCCAAGTCAAGAAAGTGTGTATCTCATATGTTTGTTGGGTGCTTGTGTCTTCTTTTGAAAAATGTCTGTTGATGTGCATTGCCCACTTTTTTTTTTTTTTTTTTTTAGAAAGAAAAAAATGAAAGAGAAAGAAAGAGGAAGAGATTTTAGAAAAAGAGAGAAAAGGAGAAAGAAAGAAACAGCAAAAGAAAGAAAAAAAGAATGAAAGATAGAAAGAGGAAGAGAAAGAGGGAGAGAGAATGGGATTCTTGTT